>VWPU01008151.1:0-21216 GCA_013398955.1 Callaeas wilsoni | reverse complement strand
GGGAAGGGAAGGGAAGGGAAAAGTGGCACTCCTTGGCTTGGGCTTCTTCTGGTGATGCACAAGTGGCTCCCGTACAACTACCTGACTGTGAGCTGCAGACCCAAGATGTAAAACAAATAAATTCTTTGCTATTTACGGCAATGTTTTTCACAGCTTCACAGCAAAAGCCCTGCAAGCTTTTGACTCACAATCACAGCAACATATGACTGGAAATCAGAAAAATAAAGCCTGGTAGAATTTCATAATGAAAGTTGCTGTTTTTCTTTTCCAGAAAACACAGCCGAAGAGACTTATGAAATGCTGCAACAAGGTCAGAGGGGCATGAGCAATTGTCCTGAGGACATATGGTGCAGTGCACAGTTTTGACAGTAACACAATGATACTCAAACAAGCAACAAAACCAAACCAAACCCAGTATTTGCAACTGTAATGACTTTTTTTTTTTTTTTTTGCTATACCTTCTTCCCTTTCCCATTCCCTCAGGACAACAAAAAAACCTGACAGATTAGTAGGATGGAGATCCGAATGCTACCTCTGGCAACACATCTACTGCTGAGACCAAAGTCAGTATGGAACAGCTTACAAGAAGATAGTCATTTAAAGCAAATGAATTAAGCATCTAAAGCAGAAATAAACAAATTCTCCACCCTGAAAGAAAGTGATTTTTCATGTGCACAAGATGAGGAACTTGGCAAACTTGTCATGACTTAAAGACCGTCAGACTTACTAGAATTAACCATTCTCTGCTTCAATATACATCTTGACTTCAATCCTGTTAAAGAAGGAAATAGGAGGAAAAGTGAGAGAAATCCAGACTGGCTACACTGTTTGATTGTGCTGAGTGACTCTGCCTGAAACTGAAGCAACAAAGACTTGCCTGAAACATAAGAGATATCAGAGGTTGATGGGATTGTGCCAAGGACTGAAGAATCCAATCACACACACACGGAGAACTGTCACACTTCTTACCTGCAGGGAGTATATCAGAGAGGCAGATATAAGAAAGACATCTTTCAGAAGCAAAGGCTTCTGAAAAAGCCTGCTATGTGTGTTCATTTGCGGAATATTACCACATACTGATATGTGTACAGAAGTGAATTCATCTACATCCAAGGCACTGGAGCTGAAAAACATCCGTCTGCTTAAAATGTGGATATTATACTCAATTCATCTTCTCTCCTAGCAAATTCACAGTCCATACACAGTCAGAAGCACTTTTGCTTCCTGTCCTGCAACATTGACATAGCTGAGCATTAACTTTCTCCTGCATGGTTTCATAATTTTGTGTGTGTTGAGTGCTTTATTGTTTGTCATGGCATGCAGCACAGGAAACCCTAAGTGCCAAAGTTGCAGCATTTTTTGAAAGCAGATCTAAGCCTGGAGAAGGGGTGATAGATTGTTTAATTTCAGGGTAGTACAGGATGGGATTTCCCTCTGCTAGCTTTGGTTATCTACAGGAAAAGTAGGCTCTTGGTATAAGCACTGGTCCAGGCACTTCTTATCATCAAATCAAAAAGATAGGCAGCTGCAGAGCAGTTCACCTAAGACAGAGGTCCATTACAACCGTGAATCTTCTAGGAGATCCTACTCTATCAATGTCATCTTAAAATATAGAGATCATACATTATTTTACTAAAATTAGCAGAGATATTATTTACGCAAATAGAAGCCATTGAGCTGTGATATGATGCTGCTGGGCTATCTGTGGTCTCATCTGTTAATTGTTGCCTGCTGAGAGATTGTGTAAGAAAATATGGAGTTACCCACTCTGTAATCATCATGATTATATGTGAGTTTAAGATCTTGCGGGAATGCCTTTCTTTCTGCATTCTCCCATGAGAGAAGGAACTGAAATAAAATGCTGAAACTAAAATACTTTTGGCTGCCTTTAAGCAATGTGCTAACCTCCACCCAAAGCAGAAAAAGATAAAGGAGAGTTGTAATACTGGAATGAGAACCAAATTTTGGGAAGCATCAGAGTGGGTCGGATGAAGGGACCAGCTGTAGGCTGGAAGCCAAAGGTGGCACAATGCCAGCCATGCTACATGCAGAGCACCAGGATTCTGCTGATAGCTGGAGGGATGGTCTACAGAGAAGAGAGCAGATCAGGTATTCACCCTGCTCAGATTTTCCAAAGCTGCAAGCAAAGCTTCACAGGAGAGTACATTGGTACAGCTTTTAGCCTTTGCTTTGCAAAATGCATCTGGCAAAGCACAGACTTGCTATGCAGGGTGCCTATCCTTTGGATCCTGAAAGGTTTGGGTGGGAGGTAGCACTGTTGTTGTTTATACAGGTTTGATCCTTTCCTGCCCATTTGTTGCCCATGTATGTTTGAAGCAATTGATGTGATTAAGGTGTCATCTGCCAGCACTATGCACAAGCCCCTCTCCCAATAATTTTGTGGTCTCCTGGTAATGAAAGACTATCACCTCAATGCTAAAGGGTCAGCAATCATTCACAACCAACATATTGGAACAAAATTCATCACTTGTGCACACAGATCAAAGTATCAAATAAATATAATCAGAAATCTGTGCAGAAAAATGTACTTCATTGAGGAGGGGGAAAGACATCCACTATACCCACAAATCTGATTTTCCTAAGGTACCCATCCCCACAGTATTTGTCTGCAACCATATAAACCATTCATATCTTTTAAATTAGTTGTACATCTGCTTCTGGGTGTATAAAAACTTCCTAAACCTGTGATCATTTGCAAACTTTATTGTGTTCAATTGGAACCATTGTTCTCAAGAAACAAAATCTTAACTGCATAGTCCAATTCATTTATTTATTTTGTAGAAGACTTTAAGGAGATTTGTAGTCAGCTGAAATTTCTCCAGTTATGTTTGTGACACGATCACAAAATTTATTGCAAAAATTTTCTGGCATTTGCTTGGATACCTGTTCAGTATTTTTTTATGGTCTTGATTGTTCAGAGATGTTCCACATTTCTCAGAAGTTTCCAGACAATTTTTTTTTATCAAGCAGAAGAAAAATCACATTAAAAAATGGTCCACTTTTAAAGGTCAAACCAATGATCAAACCAGTCCCTACTGTAGCTTTCTTACACTCAGCAGTGCTGTTCAATTGTGGTAGCCTCACCATTTGGATGAAATAGCACATTTGCTTTTGATGTACTGACTCGGCAGTGCAAAATTAGTATGACTTTACTTTTGCATTGCCATGATGGCATTATCATTGAGTTGATATTCCCAGGTTTTAGATTTTTTTTTTTCGAAGTACATGTAGCAGCAATATGTGGGTGAAAGTCAAACAAAGTCTCCCTAAACCCAACCAGATAGCTGGATGCACGCAGGAAATCTGCATTAGCAACTACAATGACCCAGGGCAGTTCTCTGGCCATGAAGGCAAGGCACCAGCACAGCTTTTGTCAACGCAGCTAAACTGCTTTCTCATCCCTAAGACAGTGTACTCTTGAACAGTCTGAAGAGTCTCTGATGAATGGCCTCGTCACCTCTCACAGGTGACACCTCTTGGAAGCTTACACTGTTTACAGAACTCTTGCTTTTATTTCACTTTCTTCACTTTTATTTCACTTTATTTCACTTATTTCATTTCTTCACTGGGATTACTTTTTAAGGAAGTTGCCAGCCCTCATGAGCCTAAAGCACTGGGGATAAATGTGTGAATGGGTGACTGACCACTGACGTTCAAGACCACACCAGCTACAAAAAAATCTTTGCTTGTTATAAAAGCAAAGGTCACAATTGGAAAAAAAAAAAGCCAAAAGAAAGAAAGTTGCTGATTATTAAGACTTGAGGAAAGGTTACAAGCTAGGACTTTTAACACAAGAAAACTAGTAAGTAAAGTAAAGAATGCAAATCTATGGTAAATAGAGTTAACAATCGTCAGAAAGACATTTTGAACATAAAGGGGCCAAAAGGAATACTAACAGTGGGACTGGAAATTATAAATTTGCCAAGAATAATCCAGAAAAGGCAGAAGCCTTCAATAAATAACTGGTGTATCTTTGGCCAGGGATCAGATGATGTGATCATTTAATATGAAAATCATGAAGCAATTTTCACTCCAACAGTGCACCAGAAGACGTCAAATAAGAGCTACTGATTTTAGACATATTTATAGCACTAAGTCTCAAAATGAATATATGAGAGTCTAAAAGGAGTCTATATGTAAGCCCCTCCAGACCATTAGTGTTGATCTTTTCAATAAATCTTGTAATACCAGGAAAGTTCAAGAAGATGAGAAAAAGTAAGGTAACACCAGTATTAAAAATAAAAATTAAGAGAGAATAAGTGATACAACTCAGGTAATTCCAGATTTTCAGGCTGACTTCCATCCATCACTGGCAAAATAAAGGAATGGCTGATACAGGAACCATTTAGTAAGGCATAAGAGCGAGGCAGTATAATTATCACCTCTCAGTGGGGTTTTTTGGCAAATAGATCCATCAAACTAACTTGATATCTTTCTCTGATGAGATTACAAATTGCCTGATAGAGCTAATGGTGTCACTATATTTGGGCTTCTACAAGACATCTTATGCGATCAGTACCATATATTGCAAAAAACGTTGATTAAGGATGCCATGAATCAACACCAAACAGATTAAAGGGATTAAAACTGGCAAGTGCTCACATACCAGAATGTCACTGCAGAGATGTGTGCTTTCAGTGAAGTTCAGTGGGGATCCAATCCTACACCAGTTAAATTTTTTTCTTGAGACACGGAAGGAAGCATAAAGCTGTCATTGATGAGAACTGTAGATAACACAAAGGCTGGGTGAGGAATATATAATTAAGATGATGGATGGCTGATGCAGAGGGATTTAGAGCACTTTATGATGCGTCAGAAGTGATGTATGATATTACTGCACATCAAAAATTGTCCACTTTCTCCCACATATACAAAGACCAACAGAAAGACACATAAAATGGGAAATATAAAAGCAAACATTCAATGCTTAGCCAAATTTTACCACATGGCAAGGTGGTAAACTTATGTCCACAAGGACATAAATAAAAACCACTTTAATCGGACCAGCTGGTTGTCATATGTCTTTGAAACAATGGAAATAAGGCATCTCTGGGGACTCAATTTGGAGAGACAATGTTTCTTATGAATATGAGATCTCATCTAAGCAGGAACATAACTCCTAGGAAAGAACATGTGTTCTCAGTTCAGTTCCGTGGCCAAAAAAGGAGCCCCAAATCTCTTAAAAAGATGTGGAGCTGGTCCTGGTTTTGCACTGAACATTGATGTAATCACGTCTGGAATATTGTGTTCTGGAAAGGACATTGGTAACTGAGAGCGTACAAGGCAGCACAGAGAAAGATTAAAGAACAAGAGAAAGCATCTGCTAGTAACACTGCAGGAACTCAATCTATTTAGTTAATGAAAGAAAAGGTTAAAAATAAATTTGAAGAGTTTGTAAGTACTTACAAGGGAATACAACTTTGTTAATGGGTTATTCAATTCAGCAGACAAAATAAAGCAAGTAAATGAAAGTTAAGGCTGGAGATAAAATGGAAATACGATGCAAAAACTGATTGTGGTAAAAACACATCTTATGGCAATATCAATTTTTCAACAAAGACTGAATGTAGTTCAAAAGACAGTACTCTGGCTGAAACACAAATCAGCTTAGGAGAGTCCTACAGCCTGCAATACACAACAGGTCAGACTGTAGGAACTACTGCCCTTACTGCATATTTATGGGATAAAACTGAGTATAACTGGAAGGGGAAATACTATTAGCTTTGTGAGAATAACATGCAGCAAATAAACAAAGGAAAAATATTTTGCACTGAAACGTATAGAATGATGTTTGTAGAAAGGGTGTGAACACAGAAATCATGTGAAGATGGAGGAAAAAAAGCAGTAAGAGGAATAATTCTTCATAGAAGCAGTTTGTAATGAAAGGATAAACCAGATCTAAGACTGTATTGCATGGTATATAATTCAAGATTTAATCTAAATATACCATTTTCCTTCACAAAACAATAGGTGATATTCTAAACTCTCAGATTAAACAGAGGGAAAATACTATCTGCCACCCACTGCTTCCTGCATTTTGATAGTTAAAAACCTTCACTTTACTTGCAGAATGCTTTAATTTGAGCCTTATGTTTTCAATTTCTCTCGGATCAAGCTCCTCGTCTCCCCAGATTCTCCATAGATTTGAGACTAGCGTGTGAATAACAGAGGCACTCGCTCGCTGTTAACAATGGCACATACCAAATGAGCAGGAAAGAGATATATGCCTTGCCAGGCCTTGTAATTACAAATTTGGCTTAGTTCATGCAAGTTCAACTCAATCCAGATTCTTCTGTAAATGTTGAGCTTTCAAATCCAACAGAGAAACGTTGCTGGAATTGCATAAAGGATGAATTTAACTCAGACGGATTAATGCCTGCGTGTTTCTCATGTGCATGTCTCTGTTTGGCTTCATCATTCAGGAAGCAAATGCACAGACTGTAAACCATTGACAAAAGCATTTTATGAGGAGCAGCTGAAATTTTTGCCTGTTCCAAATACATTGCAGGTACGGATCTTTTCAGTCAACTCACAGATCTTTTTTTTTCCTTTTTTCATTTTTTGTGTTAAATGATTCAGTGCCTGGGCACAATCCAGTTATAGATTTTACTTCTTTCCCTTGGTTCTCCTTGGTGGGTTATTTTTTCGCAACCCTGCCAGAGTGAAAGTGTCCCTTACACTTGCCCCAGCAATACTCAGTGAAGCAGCTGACATGAGAAAATAGATCACTAAACTGGTGTTCAGCGGGAAGAATTTGCTTCAAAAGCAGATAGTAGATACCCCCCCAAAAAGAACATTTCCAGAGCAGCACTAGACTCCAGAAACATACAAAGGATGAGGTGAGCCAGAGGTTCCTCCACCCCAGAGGTGTGTGTCACCCTGGGACATGGCATTTTTCAGCTTCAGTCCAGGATGTTTGGTGTTGCAAATGAAGGATGCAAGCAGAAGTACAGCCAAGATACAAACAGACAAAGTGCATAAGGGTAAAATCAATGAGTCTTTATCAATCATATAAAGGCAAAGCCTGCTTTAGTCACGTTACATCCGCCTGCACCTTTCCTAGAGTTGCACATTGCACGAGTGTGGGCTTATGTATGCACTTTTTAGCACAAACAGTGTAAAATTTCTGCTGGATGCATTAAAATACTGTGATTCCTTCCTGTGCACAAGCTAGTTCTTTGAAAGTTTCCAGCTCCTTTTTGACATCTTCACTCTTTTTCTTTGATCAAGAAAAACCAATCTTTTCTCCCCTTCCTTTGTAGCACTAATGCATTTGTTAGAAAGAAACTACTTTTTTTTTTTCCTAGCCCAATCCAGCATATAAATTGCCTACCAGATAAGAACTTTACAAAATCAATTAACAAATAATTATTTTTTGACTAATAGTAATGTGTTTTAAGTGCTTAAGGCAGGACTTAAAATGCTATGATATTTAAGGAAGTGACCAATTTCCAGAGTATTAACTGGTAATTCAAAGGTGTGGTTCAGCTTCTTTGTATTCTGGAGAGCTTCATTAATGCTCTGAGAGTCTTCATTTCTCCATACTAGAAACTTTTCTTAGAACCTATGTGGTCCTCCATCACAATTCTATTACATTTAAACTTTGGAGAATTTCTTTATCAGTCCTTTCTTTATGCTAAATATGTCTATAATCATCTCTGTGGTCTGTAAAATCTTAGAAATTATGAATGTGAAACAGGGACGGAACTTTCTTTTTTCATCTGTTTTTTCAGCATACAAATCTCCTTATTCTAGCTCAGTGTGAGTTGGTTAGACTGTCTCCCAGAATTTTTAGGAAGAGATTAATTTTCAGTAAGTCACATCCTTCTGGTCTCTTGCTAAACTTAAGGCTGGGGAGCTGCAGATCTCCCTCTAGAGCTATTAGGAGAAGTATCCCTGCTTCTCTAGAAGCTCTACAGAGTTTCCCTGTAGTGGTGCCACCCTGGCACACCATTATCCACCTGTGGCTGAAAGTGGCCCTGCACAGAGGCAGATAATAAGTTAACATTGCAGATTTCAGAGCCCACAGTCTCAAAAAACAGGGTAGTGAGTGCACAGACAGTTCCATCAATAGTCATTACAAAGAGAGTACCTAACTGGTTCTGGGAAATCATATTCAAATATTTAAACAAGATTCTTGCCATCCATAACGATCATAAAAACCCCTACAATGAAGCACTATCCGCTTGTAATTGCTGATTATATGCTGGGGTTTTCAACTGAGGCTTTTTCCTTATTTGCCTTATTATCACAAAATTGGGCAGAGATAGTTAATATAATGCACACACAAAAAATTGGACCTTGCACAGAGCAATCTGTACTTTCGTTCCTCATTTTTAGTTTTATTAGAGACAACGCTAAGCCATTTTATGTTAAGGCAGAGTGAGGCAAAACTGAATACATTTTTCTCTCATTGTTTTATATAGCAAAAATACAAAGAACATGTTTTCCTTGAACAAAACCAAGGATCATTTCATTAAAATCTTAAAGCTATTACCAAGAATAGAGGCAGATATGAACCTGCCTAGATTCTCTCTTTGTTTTGTTTTGTTTTGTTTTGTTTTTTGTAGTTTTTTTGTTTTGGCTTGGTTTTGGTTTGTTGTGGGTTTTTTGGTAGGGTTTTTTTGTGCATTTTTTTTCTCCTCATAGCCTGTACACCCACTTAAGAAAAAGATTGAAAACCAGCTATGCTTGCAAAACATCTCTTCCAGGACAGAGAGTTGTTTACATTACAGCAATGTTTACCCAAGCAAAGTGACACTTCATTAAGACATACAGCAGGAGCAGTGGTATCCTGCCATCTACCTGCAAGATGCATCAGCACCAGGCTGTGGTCCTGGTGCCGCAGGAACCCCCTTGCACTCTTACCTTTACATTTCGGTGTTCCCCTCAACATATCCTCAGTGGCTGAGCTTCAAAGGCAGCCTGCAAGAACAGAGCAGAGACAGGTTTGAATTTGTTACAGCTGCTTGCTCCCAGTCCTGGCCTGAAGGGTCTCCATGTTCTTTCTGAGAGACCTGTAGAGTGGGAGGCCATGGTAGAAACCACAGGCTCCTCATGTGCTTCCATTCCTGTGCTGATTGTTACCCTTTTAATCAACTTCTTAGTGACAACTCTTGGGTTCCAGGGTTGCAACTGGCAGCCCGCAAACTCTGTTGTGCAACAGTATCTGCTGGACAGATGTGTTTGGATATTACAGTACCAGAATATATTTTTAGTGAGTGTTCATGAGCTGTTTTCTGGATGGTAGCCCAGCATGCCTTCAGGTTCAGCTCAAATAAAAGAGAGAAATGGGGTGCTTCAGCAATGTCAACAGAAACATCCATGAATGGCCAAATCCTCAGCACGAGAAAAGAGAAGAAAACAAAGGCATTTGGTCTTAATCAGCGTGTTTCCATTGGGAACTCTCTGCATCACTGTCTGCTATCCCCTGTCTACTTTGACCTTCAAACAAGTGGTTGGAGAGCAAAAAGCTTCAACCCAAACAAAGTCACTGTGAAGCTTGGTCCAAGCCTGACAGCAAGCAGAGCCTCTATCTCTGGGTGGCCCTTTCTGAGAGCCAGCAAAGAGGTGCAGGCAGAAAGCAAGGAAGTGCTCTTTCCCTCCAGTCACTAGTCGTGAACTCATGAGTAGAAGAGGAAAGTTAAGTTCACTCTCACAAGGGCTGCAGTAACTAGTTTTTCCTTCCTGCCGACTTGAGAAAAGAAGATCTGTGCCTGAGAGGAAAGGCTCAGACAAAATGGGTAGTGTTTGTATGTGGATGAATGGCACAGAGATACCTTCCCCCTTTAGGATGGGCAGTTGTTTTGCTGGCTTGTGTTGAGTGTCTTCACTGAAGAAAATTACTATTTAAAAGGGATCCTCAAATGCCATAACCAGCTGTGCACTATGTATTAATCTTCCTGAACTATCTCAGCTGGTTTTCAACCTCTCTTCTACCTATTCTTCTTGATCTCTCTCACGTTTAGCTGCATATACAAACATATTTGCCAAACACTGAATGTAATTTCCCATCAGGGAAATATTTCTCCTTTGCTTCCTATTGATTCTGTGGAGGAAGAGACTCTATTATTTAGTCTCCATGCACTGAAAGAGCACCTGAATTCTTTCTACAAGTATAATTGTAAGTCGAACAAGTCATCTGAAGGCTGGGTAAATCTCTGTTGTTTAAATTATTTAAGCACTAGTGCATTACCATACTAGTATGTCTGCATTAAAAACATACAGGAGGAAAAGAGCACATTCGGCAGTAAAATGTTCTAGTAAGCTGCTAATAAAAAATAAATTAGCATGATGTAGCAATTGTAATTTAATAATCCTCAGCTTGCTATGATATGCAGCAGAGTAAGCAAGCCTCATTTGTTGCTTACACATACACATTTTATGTGTATAAATATATTTGACATCAGCTTATATGCACAGCTATGTTCTTTCCTAAGGATTCATATATCAAATGATATTCAAATTATATCTGGCTCCAAAAAAACCCTGCTGGGATATCCAGCAACTAAATGAGTTCATTCAGAAGTATTAGTGATCATTTTCAAACAGGAGTTACAGAAATAAGGGACTACACATATTTTCTGTGATTAATCAGGGCATTTTATCTACCAATACTTCTTAGAATAGCTAATTTGTTTTCCAGTATCTGTGCATGGTAGGTCTTGGTTAGTGTGCATTAACAAAGGCCAAGTCACTGGCCTGGCACTGTCAGACATCATTATTTTCAATCAGACCAGTCAGTTTCTAGGGTAAATTGCAAATCCATTGAATATTTGTTTGTTGTGCCAGACATGGAGCTCAAACATTTGACCCAAATGGAACCTTCCTTGCTTTCTGGAATTAAGAGATAAAAATTGAATTGCATTTCTTGTTTGTTTGATGGTGTCTTTTAGAAAAAAAATTGCCAGCTGCCTTTTTGTTTGGAAAAAGTATCTTTTTCTTTTTTTCTTTTTTTTTCCATTTTTTTCAGCTTAAAGTGAGAAGAAGACACACCTCTGATAACAAGAGTGAGTATCTCACTACCTTTTAAAAATACACCACTAAAAAGTGGAAACTTAGCCTTGACTAGTTGGCATATTTGAAATAAAGTATTGCTCTAATTATCTGTTGAAAACTTTGTATTGAGTAGAGTAGGTCGGGAACAGATTCTGGCTTGGAGCAGGCACGTGTGCCTGCAAAAGTGCATGAAGTCACCACTTCTGCCGTCAGGTACAATTATTCTGGTATTTTGGCTCAAGTGAATAAAAGTAAGTGGATTGCTTATGTCTGAACTCTTCCTGGGAGCAAATAAGCAGAGGAAATGAAAACATCCTTTAAAACTGTTCAAGTCATAGAATCATAAAATGGCCTGGGTTGGAAGGGACCTTTAAAGGTCATCTTATCCAACCTCCCTTGCAATAAGCAGGGTCATCTTCAACTAGATCAGGTTGCTCAGAGCCCCATCCAACATGACCTTGAATGTTTCCAGAGACGGGGGCATTTATCATCTCTCTGAGCAGTCTCTGAGCAGTGTTTTTACCCTCATTGTAAAAAATTTCTTGCTTGTATCTCATCTAATTCAACCCTCCTTCATCTTAAAATCTTGTCCTATTGCAACAGGCCCTAATAAAATGTTCGTCAAGTCAACTGCAAACTGACTCTTTCCCTCCCACTTCTCACTTTTCCTTCATTTTCTCTCTCAAAGAATAACCAGGAAAGAAATTATGATGAAGGCAGCTATTTGTTAGGCAAGAAATGACCAAAAAATTCTGTTTATGTTGCTAACCTTGAAATAAAAATAATAGCAATTATGTGTTAAGAGTTGGTTATTTTTCCTCAAGCACCTGGTACAATTTTTTTCATTACTTGTTTTCAAGTATCTGCAGATTTTCTTTAAGCATGTTAAGTAACCCTTCGAAATAAAATATGTGGCTATGGTGTGTGGAAAATCATGTTGGTTCTCAGTCAGAAGCCTGAGAACACCCAAGTGAAGATTTGGCTCTCTCAGCTCAGGTACACATGAGTTGTTCCCCTCATCTTCTCCCATGTCACTATCAGCATAATGCAGGCATTTGTGGTAGGGTGCAATGTGTGTTCTCAGGAGGCAGGATGCCAACACACTTCTGTTTATGGACCCCTGGGGACAGGAGAATCAGAAACCTGAATTTTGAATTCTCAGTCGAAAAGAGACACCAAAGTACTTTGTGGATGCGTCAGCCATGAAGTTACAGCATATGCTGCTGTCATCTCTCCTGTTTGCATCCCAGAGAGAGCTGCCTTGCGCGCCAAGGAAAGGAAAGACATAACATCAATATCATAACTTCTGCAGAAAGAAACCTGACTCAGCCACCGAGGTGTCTGCGCTGCAGGAGTCTTGTATCAGCCAAGCAGCGATCAAGAATGGCCCCATAGACAAAGGTAGACACACCTCTGCAGGTAGTCAGGACCATCCAAGTCAGAGGTTCACCTCTCTCCAATGACTTTATAGAGAAGCCAGACTTGTGGTTGCCATCTTCCAGCTTCAGGCAGAACTTAAGAAAACTAGACTACCTAGTTTATTGTTCTAAGAAACCAATAGTTCTCCCTCCTCCACCTTCTTCACTGAGTTACGTTGAGGATTAGCTGCCTATGAGCTGGACACAAGGCTTCATCTGCCAGGGCAACCTCTTCCAAGGCTTTTAAAACGCTTCAGTTTCTTCAGAGCTTGTCTTCTCAGTGTAGGTTAGGAGGTTAGGAGAAGCTGCTGTGTTAGAGATGGATATTATTGGCTGCAATATGAATGAATTAGAGCTAAAGACCAGATCCAGCGGTTACCAGGGAGACAATATGGCCCTGCTACCTGGGCATGAGCTTGGGGATTATAACAGCCTGCCTTGCCTCCCCGTTTCACCACAAATCTCCTCTGTGACCATAAACAATCTGCTTGATCCAAATCAAAGGAGTTTAGCTTCCCTGTTTTCAAATTCCACTTGGTAAAATGAGAGTCATGGCTCTTCTCCACTTCAGAAATATGTTGCAAGGATATTACACAAAAAATTGTGAAGCACTACAAACATGAGTATTTAGGAGAACATCAGAGGATATAATTCCCTCCATGCTTCCAGACTAGCCTGCTCCTTCATCTTTTCATTGCTGATGAGCTGAATTAGAAACTGTAGCTGACAGATATATTTCCCTTAACAAGGTGTTAAACCATTTCCTTTAGAATGATGATTCCTTCACAAAACCCATTTCCAGGCTCCAACCTTAAGATCCATGAAAGTCTTATTTTTGTGATTCAATTTCTTTTGGGCTTACAAATTTCAAATGGCTACAGCTTTGCAAAAACACTTTTACTGGAAAGATTTCCTGTTCCTACCAGGAAAAGAAGACTTGTTTCAATGCAGATATTAATTTCCAGTAGTACCAGCAGTTAAAATATTGTGAGATTAACACAATACCACAAAACTTACAATGTGACATTGTTTTTCAAGCAAAAAGTTAGACTAATTTGCCTTTTAAAATTACTTGAATCAGAACCTAAGTCACTGTTTAAAAAAGATTAATCCATTTCATTGATATGGAATTTTTAACTTTTTCCTCCCATTTTACCAATATTTAAAATTATTTTTACAGCTCAATTATTTTTTAGTCTAAACATGTTCCTCCCCAAACAGCTGTAGGACATAGCTCTTCTGTAGGGTCTTACTCATCTTTGCCAGCACTGTGCTTCCTTCCAGTGATGGAGAACATGGCCCACTCTTTCCTACGGTCGTACATACGCATTAAGTGAAATTAGACTGCTTTTATGATCTATTTTTAAAACATTCAAAATTATTTACTGTTGTGTTTATAAAATTGTGAGTAACAGGGCACATATTTCAAAAGGAGATGAAGAGTAAACAGGCTTGTTAGTGTATAATTATTGTACATGAGCTTCTGGTTAGTTGTTTCTATTTCACAAGCAAATACGATGCACTTGAAAGCTTCAGCATCTATTCATCTCCAGTACTGGCACAGCAGATGAATACCTTCAAGGAGGGGTAAAAATGTCAAGTCCAGTAATGAATTTACACTACAATATGGTGAAAGAGGAAAACAGTGTTTATGGATTGCTTTCTCCAACATGGTACTGTTTATCCTGCACAATAACACTTTAAAAGCACATTGACAAAATGTTTCTCTTCTCATTGAAGAGCCTGTATTTTTACATTGGCTGCTTATTATACTTCTGTATTTAGGTTGATTTAGCAAAACTACACAGCAAATTACAGTGAGAAAGGGGCAGAAGTGAGGGCACACTGCAGAAAACAGAGTCTCATCGTCTAAAAATGGTTTGTCCAAACCAAGTTTACCAGCTTGAGTCTTCTCTTAGCTGACTGGTTGCTCAGCTCTGTGCAGTTTTCCACACTGGCTGCCACTCTGTGGAGCAAGGGCTGTTGTCTCTGACCTGGCAGGACAAGGAGCAGGTCCAGACCAAGACTTGGGTAGCTATATGTACCTGCTATGCGTGATGCTGCACACAACTTGGGCACAGTGCTGCACCCACAGAGTTTGGCTCCTGCAGCCCCCAGCCAAGGTGCAGCACGGGCAGTGCTCAAAGAGCCCAGAGCCTGAGCCCAGGGATGTGCCTTGCCATCCTCTGTCTGCAGGGATCCAACAGGAATCCTGCTCTTGATCCATGTTCCTACACCAGTGGTAAACTATTGAAGCAGCAGCAAGTACAAAAACCAGAGGGTGGATGTAGTCAGAAGAGATGAGCATAAGGAAACCCCTTGTCAGGAATGACAGAAAGCATCAGACAGGTCTCTCCACACTCTACAAGGTAAAACTCTTACATCTACCAGCTCAGCAAATGAGCCATCATCTCTGAGGGCACCAGCAGAGACATGAGATTGAAGCCCCACAAAGACACACTGAATCCAGAATGAGTTTGTCCTCATAGAGAGCAAAAACTCATTGCTCTTACAATACACAGCCTTCATTATCCTGCCTAAATTTGAGATTTGAATAAACATTTGGTGAACCAGCCATCTAGGTTTTGATCATGAAAGTGTGATGAAGAAACAGAGCAAAGAATTTTAATCTTTTGAAGTCCTCATCATATTGGATTAATTTAGCAGGCCGTGCTTCAGTTCTGTTTGCATTATCACAAAGTGTTTGATTGACTTTGACATTAGAGTGAAATAGATGGATATTAATGAAAGGATACAGATAAGGCGCTAGAGAGACAGATACTGGGATCAGATTGTTAATGCTTTTTACTTGTCTGTATATAAAAAATTGCTTTTGCAAACATCAGAATGTTCATTACACTATTCAGAAACAGAGTTTTACTGTGACAATCTGCTGAAAACTGCCTCTGTGATGATAGCAGGAAATCAGTCACTTATTTTGCTGGATTGTTCATAAAACTGACAGGCAGGCTCTGACTGAATCTGAGAAGCCTGCACCTGGTCAGAAGACTGTGAGATCTGACAACAGTCTCTCTGTTGCTAATAATTATGCACCAGTTTAATCACCAACCTCATGCTTAGCAAATTGAGAGCATACAACTGAGTAAATGATGAAGCTATAGGTATTTAAATCATACAGCAGTTTTTGTTCCATTGGCATGGTGATGAGTTGCTCTTTTTTTCTAAATTCAAGATGATGCTGACAGTGTTTAAAACTGAGGTTAGAAATTACAGCAGAAGAATCTGACTTATGACACATCTTGTAAAATATGTCATTGTGCCCTGAACCAAATATAGATTGTTGATCACTTAAATCCATAGCTCAAAACACCTGCAATGCACAAAAAATTAAATCTCTCTTTGTTCTTTCCTATGCACAATGGTCAGTACTTTGATTCCTATTTTGCATTCAAATTAGTTCAGCTGAGAAACACAGAGTACAGATGCAAGTTTGATTAAATCAATAGTAAGTTTTCCTGGATCAATTTTAATCTATTACTCTTCAGAAAGAATTAAGAGAGATCTCTGTGGGAGGATAAAAGGTATTTTCAGGCACAAATCTCATCTATTGTCAGATATGTGTGTGTTCTGCTTTGGGTTTATTTTTGCTTTCACCTACAGTGGCAATGCACTATTATTTCTTTTAAAACTTTATGTTCTTTTAACCTTGTTACTCCATCACAGCAAACTGCCTTCTCT
Organism: Callaeas wilsoni; assembly: GCA_013398955.1. NCBI lineage: Eukaryota > Metazoa > Chordata > Aves > Passeriformes > Callaeidae > Callaeas > Callaeas wilsoni. The sequence goes on along the minus strand of VWPU01008151.1, from coordinate 5,080 downwards.
ATCACCATGCCTTTCATTTGACTGGCCTTTGGTACTCTTTGGCAAATAGTCACAGGGAAAACTTAGAAAAGTACTGAAAGTACACTGAAAGTTTAAGAGATCTAACTTCAATCTTAGTGTTGAACTAACACTTGCAGGTGTCCAAACACCACTTGCCCGTGGCTTACAGAGATACCAGAGTGCTTCAGTATTCCCTAATGCACTGCTAACTGCAGGTGCAATTCCCATTACTGTAGAATGCTGCTAAGAAAGGCTGCCCTGCAGTGGAACTGCCCTCTTCCTTTGAGTGGCGTGTACAATGGTACTTCCTGAGTTCGGTAGGCTTAAGGGGAATCTAGAAGCTCCCAGGAAGGAAGGGAGTGGACAGGGGAGACATGAGACCTCCCATGGTGTTCACTGCTCCTGGAAAGGATGGGGGGATAGCTGAGCCAGGCTCTTCCTGCACCAGACGAGGGAGAAAAAAGGATTATCATGCAACATCTGCTGTCAGAACAGGCTAAATTCTGTCATAATCTCAACTCTCCCACCCCACCAAACACACACAACTTCACACAGCAGCAGCAAGACAGGCTCTGCTCCAGGCTGTGACAAGCTGGACATCTTCAGCTGTCCTAGCAGCATTTTGAAATAATCTATTGAGTTGCTTAGTTTTACTGCCTCTAAGACAATCACATATACAGAACTGGGGCTATGTAACGCATGCACAGAACTGGGGCTGTTTGACACTTGGCAAATAGACAGTTTGAAGTTTAGATAAGCTAAAATATGCATGCCAGATGAGACTTGCTTTATTCATCTTCAGCCTCCAGAATATACGAAATAAAAACTTGAAATAAATGAAATTAAAATACGTCTTTATCATATGATAAATGTCTAAGTTTGCTGAAGGCATCCTGCTGAATTGCCTTCCAGCTGACTACCCTACTCTTAAGAGCTACTGAGCACAGAGAGATGCAGAAATCCATTACTTACATAAAATTATTCTCATTCTTCTGGAGTAATGTGTTTCCCTGGGAAAAGGAGGTAGAAAATGGCTGGACATTTCCAGAGCATCATGTAAGAAAGCCAGAGACCTGCTTACAAGGTAAGAGCCCAAACTGAGCTAGAAGGACACACCATTGCCATGTCAGAAGGACACAGGGATGCAATGCTGCCCAGGCACTCAGAAAATGAGGGATAGCTCTAGAATACTTCCCATCTCTCAGTATTTTCAAAAATGTTTAATTATCAATACTTTATGTATAATTCCTTTGTGGCACAGAGATGTATTTAAATGTATCCTTTCTGTTCTTTTGTGTCTTTACTAGCTAGGTTAAACCACCAGCACAGAGACTCCCTAGCCTAGAAAATTCCCCAGGTATGTGCCTGAAGCGATGGCTGTGAACACCGTAGGGTTCCGGGGCAGGATGCACTGAGAAATCTGCTGAGGAACAAGTCAGTGGTGGGTGATTCTCTCCTGGTCTTAGGGCACCTGATAAATGCTCAGAGGTTGAGAGCAAATCCTGGAGTGCTAGAAATAGAAAATAAATTAGGTAGGCTTCTCTGTCTTGGAAACACATGAAACCTAGAAGCTAGTCACGCCAAGAGATGACTATTCAGAAGGGCAATGGACAATTTTTTACCCCACATCTGCAGTGAAGAGAAATGTTATGATGTTGCACTAAACTGCTAATGACTATTTTCCATCTGGTTCATCCTCGTTAACCACATCATCTGCCACAATGCTAAATATATCAGAACTGAAGAGGACTAAGAGGTGTTTAACCCCGTTTTAGTAAATACACCTTTTTAAGACATTGGCAAGACTCAGTGGACTTTTCAGTATTCACTGTATTTCATGTTATTAAAATCTTCATTGTTTAGGGGAAAATCCTGAAGGTCTAGGAAAATCAAAAGAGCTCACACAGTACATGGTGCATTTCTTAAAAAAACTTCACAGCATGGTCAGCATGAGGCTTTTATAGATGTATAATAATGTATCAAAGTTAGTTATTTGACTAGTTATTTATTTAGTTATCCATAATTATAACTATTTAGGATAAGTTTCCTTAAAGGGATGATTTTGTTTTAAAATTAGGCTGTTTTCAGCCCTCTACACTTCTATTTGAAAGTTACTATTAAACGACCAAATCAAGTAGAGCAGTAAGTTTTAAAGACTTGCTGTTCTATTAATTGTGTTGCAGTACGTAACATCTCTGCACAGGGACCTTCTTCTAATATCTCCTAATGCACTACCTCATGAATTTTAATTACGTGTGGCAAAGAAAAGCCCACATCATTAAGACCATAAAAGATATATTGTATTAGCCTTCCTTGCAATTGCCACCACAAACCGGGACCTTGGAAAAGCAGCAGTCGCCCCTCCCGCTCCAGTTAATTAAACTATCAGTACCTCCAGAATTATTCTGTTATCATCTGCTGACAGTTGACAGCAAGCAAAGACAACAGGACAGCTGGATGTGTATGTGAGAAATGTCACAGGCAACACTGCCCTTCATTATGGTGTTTTCAAATAATTTATGGACATTTCTTTTGACAAAAAAAAATTGAGAGATTTACTGAAAACTTAAATAAGAGCAAATCTGGGATATACATGAAAGCACGTTAACAGCACATTAAAATTATTTCTTTCAGTTTTGAAAAACCCTTTCAAAAAAGCCTGTACTAGCATCAAAACAAAAGACGGTATTTTTTCCTGTAGGGCATTGAAAGGGGCTACAGAGTACGACAGAAAAACTTAGCAAGACTAAAGAGTCATTTCACTTTTCATCTGCAACAGTATTCTTTTATGTATTTTATTGCATATTTTTTGATCATTTTAATAACCTTGCCCTCTTATACATTCACGTGTATGTGTATTAAATGTATTATATATTCCTCTAACAATTTCTGTGAATGAACCAAGAACAGAGAAACGGCCAAGGAGAACATGTGAGGTTCTTTTAAAACAACAGTACCTCCTACAAGCTTTGTCCTACCTCTTCTAATGGTTATTTATATTTTTACATATTACCCACAAAGTGTTACTGCCTTCCCTCTTGGAGAGTCTGCAGAGCTTTGTGACTAGCTTTGTGAGCTAGTCAAGATGAATCCCTACTTCTAGGCTCTGTTTTCCCCAGTTTTATTCAGTGATATTAAGGACAGCTCTGTGTTCAACACCGAAAGGACAAGAGCTTAAGCATGACCAGCATTATCAGAAGCAAGCGCAGCATGCTGCAGCATCAGCATCTCATGGATGGAAAATTAAACTGAGCTCCTCAAATTAGCCCAGAGTTATTTATAGACATACACTTTGGGATTTTTTTTGCCCTAGTATACCTGCTTCCAGGTGCACTAGCACAGCAAAGACATGTCTTTTGAACTCTTACCCCTGACTTGTGCTTATGGAAGAAACGCCTCCAGAAATGGCAACCAACAGAGAGGTAATTGAGTTCTGCATTCCAGCCTTCCCTCATCTGTCATCAGTTTAGCAGTACATTGCTTTACATGATGCTAATCAGACTTCTGCCTCTTGTGCTGGGACAGGAAGCAGAGTTTGTGAAGAGCCTGAGAAGAACAGACTAGCTCATACGTAGCTAGATATGCTGACAGACAGAGAGGCCACCCAGCCGGTGTAAATCACTGTTATCAGAACAGTTGATGCGAGCTTGTCTTTACGAGCCAAACGTTTCACAGAAGGTGCTGTGTAGGCAAGCTATGTCTGAGATTGCTGAAAGTGTTTTAGACCTAAAAATCTGTTGCGTTTCTGCTCATAATGGAAGGATAATGTTTTCAACTAATAGTTCCATTTTGCAGTTCACATAAATTAAGTGTATTCAAGTTCCAGATAATTAATTGTATGGCATATTATAACTCTTCAAAAGAGGTACGTAGTAGATTTACTGCCTGAGTGTTTAATGGATTAATACTTAATGCCACATTACTAACCTTGGCTTGCTTAAAGTTCATTGATTTAGTGTTTAATGAAACAAATGAGAAAAGGGCAACATGGAGCTCACATGGGTAGGTTTATAGAGAGATAATATACAAGATTGCAAAAAACAGAAATTATACCCTACAATTATGACAATTACTAAAAAAGGTAGAGAGAAAATGAGTTATACTTGCAGTGAAACAAATGCTGGAAACTGGCACTTTGAGTTGTAGACATAATGAATGTTCATTATATGATTCCATCTTTTAAAATGTCTAAAGCATTGCCTTTCTGAAAATGAAAGTGTGTAAAGACAATCCCTGCTTTTACGTATCTGGAAGTACAAGGCTTGGAATAAAATCTTAACTGAAGCATCAATACAGTTTGCTATGCAATTACATGGTGCTGCACAGAGCTGGTGAGCAGAAGTCCCCTCAAGACATTTCGACACCAAAGCTGGGTAATAGGAGTCCTAATCAAAGTCAGCCCAGGGTTTAAACATCTGCCCCATAAGTGATAGCTGTTATTTACAGCATGCCGTAAGATCTGAATGTTAGGTCTTAATGGTCTTACATACCTAAGAAATAAATTCCATCCCAGGAGTTCAGAATCAAAAAGACAAAATATTTATTATCACCATTATTTAAATAAAGCCATGATTGAATGAGGCTGTAGCATATCAAACTGGACTTTGAATCTCCCCAGCTCAAGCTCAATGTCATAGCAGTACATCCGTCTTTTTGCAGGAAGGAAAAAGGTGCCCAGCTGGAGAAATACAGAGGATGTGCAGATATTTAGCTCCAATCTGGCAGCTTTTTTCAGAGCATGATTAACATTAAGAGGTTTGCTTGATGGAGAATACAGTTCTCAGCACTTTGTAAGTTCCAGTACGTAACTACTACTTTGAAAAAAACAAAAATAAAGGACAAAAAAGACCAACGAGTTGTAGGACTTCACCATTTGCAAGGTGAGTTAATGGATGAAACTTTCTATTTAAAGGTTTAAGTGTGTTTGAAGGAAAATTTTGATCATGTCCTGAGAAAATCATCATCTTGTCTTACTGAAGGGCTAAAACACTCGTGTTTGAACAACTCAGTGAAGTTTGATTAAAAATACAATAGAATATTTGGAGAAAACATTTCCATTTCAATTTTTTATTTTTATTTT
>VWPU01008145.1:0-42925 GCA_013398955.1 Callaeas wilsoni | reverse complement strand
GGGGCCGGGGCCGGGGCTCGGGCTCTGCGGGCAGCGAGCGAGGGGAGCGGGTAGGGGCAGCGGAGGGGCCATCGGCGAGGGTGCGAGGAGGGTCTCCGGGGACGGCCGCCGGCAGCGGGCGCCCGGCGGGGAGCGGTGTGCTGTGCTGTCGGAGCCACCGTCGGCGGGTCGTGGCGATGGGCAGCTTGGGGGGGCCCGGTGGGGCCGCCCTGCGGGTGCTGGTGTCGGTGGCCGCCGGGCTGCTGGCCTGTGTTGTGGCCAGCGAGTACGACTATGTCAGCTACCAGTCAGACCTGGGCCCTTACCCTGGCGGGCGCTTCTACGCCAAACCTCATCAGTGTGTGGCCATCCCTGCCGACTTGCGGCTTTGCCACAGCGTGGGCTACGACAAGATGGTGCTTCCCAACCTGCTGGACCACGAGACCATGGCCGAGGTGAAGCACCAGGCGAGCAGCTGGGTGCCGCTGCTAAACAAGAATTGCCATATGGGCACCCAGGTCTTCCTCTGCTCCCTCTTTGCCCCTGTCTGCCTGGACCGGCCGGTCTACCCCTGCCGCTGGCTCTGTGAGGCCGTGCGTGACTCCTGTGAGCCTGTCATGCAGTTCTTTGGCTTCTTCTGGCCAGAGATGCTCAAGTGTGACCAGTTTCCCCAGGATGACGTCTGCATTGCTATGACAGCTCCCAATGCCACCGAGGTCTCCAGGCCCAAAGGTAAGGCATGGCTCGTGCTGCAGCCTTGCTCCTGGCACTCCTCTCTGAGCTAATAGGGCAGGTGTTAGCCCAGGAGGGGCCACATGGGACTGAATGGGCTCCTGTGGCAAGAGGAGGCTCACCTGAACTCTTCTTGGCAGCAGCCCTCCTCTGGCCTCTGAGCACTCTCTGTGCCCTCCTGTCCCAAGGAAGGTGGGATGCCCTGCCCACTCCTCATCCCTATCTCGGAGTCTTGGGACAGGCTGTTTGGGACGTGGTGGGGTTGTGCCTGTTCCAATCCCTGCACAGGCACTGGGGCTGGGCTCCAGCCCTGATGGACCATGGTGTGACCTTCCATCCTCAGATACTGCACTGCCCTGGTTCTGCTCCCGAGCCAGGCTGCTCTGGGCAGCAGGAGGATGTGTGGTTTCCGTGGCAGAAAGTGCTGGCTAACTAGAGTCAGCAGTGACCAGAGTCCTGGCAGAATCCCCCTTGTCCAGTGCAGTCCTAGGGCAAGAGGCTGGGCAGCTGGTGGCTGGGCATGCAGTGGAGATCCAGCCCTGCCCTTGGGTGGGCTATGGGCTGGAGAGGGAGCAAGAGACCTGCCCAAAAACGACTAGGGAAAGTGAACGTGGTTCGTGTTTGTTTCCATTGCATGCGGCACGTTTCTGTGGTGCCAGACTGGCTTGTTCAAGTTGCAGTGAGTCTGGCTTGTTGCTGCAAACTTGAAAATAAATAAATATCCTGGTGTCACTTTGGCATTTGCTATTGGAGCACTTTGAAAGGCTGGCAGGAGGCATGTTTGTAGAGGGAGATGGCAGAGGGCTCTAAGAGAGTGCAGTGCTTTTTGGCGACCAGAGCCTCATTGAAAGGAATTGTCACTCCTGATTCCATGGGGGGATAGTGCCAGTGCTCGGGAGGAGCTCGGGAACGAGCAGGGAGGGAGGCTGAGTGGTTTCTGTGGCTTCTGCGCTGTGTCGGAGCTCATCTGGAGAGACGTCTGCCCTTTGCAGTTACCTGTACAAAGGCTGTATGTGGTGCTCAACTGGGAGCACTAACCCAGCCGACAGGGACTGTGCTATGTCATGCTGCCTGTCTTGAAAGGACTCGTACTTCAGGGAGCCCTTCTGATAGAGGACAGGAACGAAGTGCGTCCTGCAGCAGAGGAGTGGCACCCTGAGGTGTCTCTGGAAGCTGTGCGGGGGCATGCGGAGGGCAGTGGAGAGCAGTGGCACAGTGACTGTGGGATGGCAGGCACAGGGAGACACCCAAGCTCAGTACCCAGAGGCGCTGTACACAGGAGCCCATGTCATGTCTTGGCAATGACATCCAGAGGCAGGTGGAATGTGAAGCTTGTGCCAGTGCCGGAGGGGGGGAACAGAGGGCTGAGCTCTGGCTGATCTCATTGCCAGGGACCCAGCCTCTCCCCACAGTGATGGCAGCACAGCCATACTGGCTTCCTTGTCATGGCTTGCCCTTACTGACGTGACTGCTGGAGAAACATCGTTGTTTTCCAGGAATGCTCTAAATTAATATGTCTTATGTGAACCTGGAACCTTGGTCAAGACTGCAGCCGTGTCCTGTGTCGCAGGTACAAAGGTTGCTTTTATTTCCCCAGGGACTTGCAGCCAAGCATGCTCCTGAGACAGCTGGGTCTGAGCTGCCCCTTCCAGAGTCTGAAATAGAGTCTGAGCTCTGTGTGGATCATTCATTTTACAGACATTAATGAGCCAAGACCTGGGAACAGTCTTCTAAATGAGTAGCATCTGCCAGGTTTTTTATTGAGTTAGTTTAACAACTTTCTCTTCACCTTTTGGATCTGTCTTGAAGGCAGCACTGGGGTGGGACACTACTGCTTTCTTGTGATGCCTGAAACAGTTTGAAGTGAAAAAAGCAAACTCCAAGTTAATTGCAACCACTGCTGTGAGGTCAGCCAGCACCACCGGATCTCCTTCGTGCCACAGAGGATCTGTTAATGGCCCATAAGGCACCCGTTTCTCCAGCTCTGGTACTGCCACCTCCTGTAGATGTGGAGTCATCCTGAGTGACCTGCAGCTCAGTCCTTTGTCCCTGTGCTGGCTGGGTACTCTCCTCTGCCTGAGTTCTGCTGTGTGCACCCTCTCCATGGTTTGTCTGTGTTTTCTGTCAGCACAAACTCCTGGAACCCCTCTGCTCTTGGGCACAGGGGTGTTTCCTGTTGATTCAAAGAGGATCAGAACCAAGGAGTGTCTCCCCTTTTCTCTTGGTACTAATAAGAACAAACTCTTTCAGTATTTTTGTCCATTAACACCTTGAAATTGGAATTTGTTTCTGCCTCTCAAAGAGCTGACCTGCTGAATTCCTTTCTCCTTAAGCACAGGCGGTAAAGCCTGCAGGCCCATGGGATGCATCAGGGGAGCTGCAGATTAATACAGCATTACACATTCCTTCTCTTGCCCCTGGAGTAAGCTGGCTCTACAGCCAGGCATTGGAAAATGGTCAGCAGGGAACAAGTGAGCTGGAGACAGGCTGAGGTTGTGCTTGGAGTTGAGCTGTCAGCTGCAGCAACCTGCAGTGGGCCCCAGGGGTGAGCTGGAGATGTCTGCTGTAGTGCCTCAGGAGGGATAGGAGGGCTTGCAATTTTGGAGTAGCTGTGGCTCCACAGAACAACAGTTTTCCTGGGGCACAGAGTTGTGCAGGAGCTGGCTGGGCCCCCAGCATTTGTGTTCCTGACTGTAGCGTGATGTGGTGATCCAGAGAGGAGGACAATTTCTCTTCCCACTAACAGAGGACAGTATCTCCTGCAGTCCTGTTGTGCTGTGAAAGAGCTGCAGGAGGCAGGACTGGAGGATGGGTTGATTTAGATTGGATATAAGGAAGAATTTTTTTGCAGTGAGGGTTGTAAAACACTGGCACAGATTAGCTAGAAACGTGGTGGATGCCCTATCCTTGAAAACATTCATGGTCAGCTTTGGTGGGACTCTGAGCAACCTGATTGAGTTAGGACAAGGGGATTGTGCGTAAGTGAAGCTGCTGCCTGTGGAAGTGGCTACCCAGGGGCTCCCAGGTCCAGCCCACAGAATGCCTGCTGACTCTGGGCCCTGGCGCAGCAAGGCAGGGGTCCCTGCCTCCTTGGGTGTGTTACAGCCTGTTCAGGGGCTGCTGGAGCATAGCTAAAACAAAGCTTGTATTTGCACCAGGGAACAATGAGTCTTATTTTCCATTTTTGTTTGCTTTTTTTTTCTTTTTTAATTGGTTGCCTGGAAAGCTCATGGTGTGGATGCAGTGGTGGCTTTCATGTATGTGTGGCTGGTGCAGGCTTGGCCAGCATGCTTATGTGCACTTCGGCTGCTGAGGCAGATTGAAGTGCTTGGCATGGCAGGTACCCTCTGCTTGTTCCTGACGGTGGTCCCCAGCACAGTGGTGAGCTCCCGGCTCTGCAGCAGATGGAGAGTTGGGCCTGTGTCACCTTCCTATGAGCACCCTCTCTCCTTTGTTATGAGCTCATTAAATGTGCAGCCTGGAAAGAAATATTCTGACTGCTGATTTTAAAAATAAAGTGTTAGGGATGTCATCCTATTTCCAAAGGCTGGCTTCTGCCTGTGTCACTCTGAGGTAGATGGTGATAGTGGCAGTTGCATGTTAGGGTTCTGGAAGAAGAGTTTACCCAGATGATGGGCAGCCCTCAGAGGTACACAGTGGGACTGTGGAGCTGCATATTGATGCTGGGAAGGCTAACTTGTGACTTGCACATAGGAGTGAGCAGAAGGCCAGTTGCTCTGCATGTGTGATTAGTAAAGTCATGGTGCATGTCCCCAGGAATTAGCATTTGGCACAGAACAGATTTGGGAGTGGCGACAGGGGAAGAACAAGCCACGGAAAACAAATGTCTGGCCAGAATCCCCGTGGAGCATCTGTGGCTGAGGAGACACGACACTATGGTTGTGGCTGTGCCTCCCTTGCCAGCTGTGCTGGCTCTGCACCCCTCTTTGCTTTTTTGGTCCAGCAATGCTGCAGGTTTGCTGGTCTGGCTGAGGGCTGGAAGGTCATGAGGGCTCTGTTTACATGCAGGGACTGGCAGATGTTTTGCTGCAGTGTTGTCCCTGAGAATAACTCCCTTGTGTAGGAAGAGCTCTCAGTCTTGCTGGACCAGGAACAAGCAGCATCTTCCAGCTCAATAAATTCATCTGCCAGTAGCTCAAATCTGTTGTGTGCTGCTGGGTGGTCTGCTCCAGCTGCAGATGGGAACCTGGAAACAGATTCTTATTCTCTGGGTGAAGTGAGCTTGCCTCCCAGGACAGATCCCAGTGAAATCCCCTGGGCTGACATTTCCCAAGAGGCAGATGTCAGCCATTGGCAGTGGCTGGCAAGCAGAGATGGCTCTGCTCTGCTGGAGCCATGATGCTCCCCGGGCTCAAAACAAAAGAGGGGATGACTACTCTTGGTGGTGGTGGCGGCAGCGGCATCCACAAGAGCTGTGCTGGTCTGTCCCCTACCAGTGCTGCTCTGTGACAGGGCAGGAAGGAGGGTGGCGAGGGGCTTCCTGAGCACTGCCTGGGCAGTCTGTGGGATGGTCCCCTGTACTGAGGGGAACACTGCACTGAACTGGGCTGTCCCAGTCCTGAACCCCCTTGTCGGGCACCAAGCACCTTGGCACTTGAGCCATCTCTGGGCAGCATCCTCCTGCTGTGCCAGAGTTTGAGCATTGTGTGCCCGCCTTGGCATGCCACGCGGAGGGAATGTCAGCAGGCTATGGGCCATGCCGCTTGGCAAGTAGCTCCCCTCAGCTGAGCGCCTGGCCCTGAAAACTCCTCTCTTTGTCAGTGCTGTCCTTTTGCTCTTTAGCAGCTGCCTACCCCTGCCTATGCCTGACCTTGGGGCCACTGACAGCATTGGAGTGGGGCTGGCAGAAGGCTGCCTATGGCCAGTGCTGCCCTGTAAGCCAGTGGATGGTTCCTTACACCCAATAGGCTGTTGTCCCACAGGACTGGGAGCTGGGAGCCTGTGGCAGGGTGCATGGGCATGGATCCCCCTTGACGGTGGCAGTCTGACAGCATGGGCAGTCTGGCTCTGCAGTGCTACTTGTGCTGGCTTCTCGCCACCTCTCAATTGTCTTCTCTTCTCTTGCCAGGAACGACTGTGTGTCCCCCTTGTGACAACGAGATGAAGTCAGAGGCCATTGTGGAGCACCTGTGTGCCAGCGAGTTTGGTAAGAAGGAGCACTCTAGGCACGGGGAGGCTTCCCAGGTGGGCATGGGGCAGCATGACTCCTGCGTGGGCTGGATTGGGACTGCCACGTTTCACTGCCCGCAGCAGTGCTGGTGTGTCCTGCGATCTGTCCCCAAGGCCAGGCACGTGTGCCTCTAGACGTCAGTGGGGACATGCGGAGGTGGGCATTGGGAGAGGACTGGACTGGATGGGTCTGGAACGTGTCCAGTTCCCACAGCTGAGCGCACCCAGGGACAGGGATGGCAAGTTCTGGTGGCAGTGCCCACGCCCTGCGTGGCCCCGGTGGCAGTGCAGGGCATCTCTCTTGCCCCTTCTGGCAAAATGTGTGGGGTCACTGGCCAAAGCAGTGATGCTTCTGTCAGTCACAGCTGCAGTCAGAGACCCAGAGCTGGGCACGTTGAGCTGGGGATGTGGCAAAAGTTGTAGTTTTGGTTCTTTAGTCATCTTGGGGTGGGGAGATGTTTGTAACTCAACCCTGGTGTTCCCAAGCTCTTATGTGCTGGCAGAAATGATGCATAGCATGGACTATTATTCTACCTGCAAGCATAAAGAAGCAAACCAGCCTCCTTCTTTCCCAGATGGCTTATACTGCTGTGTTTCTTTTGAGTGAAGTTATGCTGCTCTTGTTAAATCTAGGTGTGAAAACCCAAAGCCAGTCCTTATCTAGCTAGGGCCAAGCAGCAAGTTAAAAAATGCAAAGCTACTTGAAAGCTTTGTCCTAAATGAGTGAGTCAGACAGTCAGAGGTAAATTTTAAAGATGATCACAAGGAAATATATTAGCTTTCTCAGATCAAACACAGAATTAACTGGTTTTGACATCCTTGCTGGTGTATGTAACTTTCCCGGAAGATTATTAAAGGCATATTGAACAAGGTGTGCATTCCTGGGGGATTAGCACTTGAATGTGCCCTGTACTGGAGCCGTGCTTATGCAAACCCAAACCTGCTCTGCATGCTGGTGTGTTACCCTTTTTGCTGGAAATGAATTCTCAACTCTCCTGCAGATTTGGTATGCCAGAACTCCTAAGTTCAGCGCAGGCTTTTTCTAACAGGGAAAAGCATCAACAGTAACACCCATGTAATAGTTTCCCAGGAATGTGCATACTTCTGGCTTGTCTGGGGAATGGAAGCAGACATTCAGTGCATGGCCTGCCTGGGGAGTGGGACGTGCTGAGCACTTGGAGTAGGGTGCTCAGAGCTCTGTTCTGGGCAGGCCATGGGAGCGGAATCAGATCTGCCCCTGCTCCACTGCACACACAGGGAGAGACTGCAGGGAGTTTCCCAGCTGGTGGGCAGGGAGAAATGGTCTCTAGGATTGGCACATGTGGTTTGGATAGGAGCTCCCTGCCTGGACTTGCAGAGGCATTGCCCCAGTCCAGGGGCTGGGGGACCTCCCTCCCAGGGAAGGAGCGAGGGGCACTGGCCAGTGGCAGCAGTGGATCTGGTGCTAGTGGGTCACTGCAACACCTGTCCCCTTGCCAGAGGTGTGCAAGGAGTGAGCTGAGGTGGTGTCCTGCTGGTAAGCAAGTGCTGGGAAGGGAAATATGAACTTAACCGCGTGCTTGTCATCAACTTCTGCTGCTAAATATCCTTCCGTGCCCTGGGACAGTTATACAATGGGGAGCAGAGGCCAAACCAGAAGAATTCCCTACCTTGGCAGAGTGGCTTGGAACAATGACTTGCCCACAGTGTAAGTTCTTATTGGGAAAGACGGTGGTGACAGTGTCCAAAGGCTGGAAATATTTCTTGGCACATGTGGCCTATCTGTAGCCAACTGGGGAACAGGAGTACGGGATAGGATGCAATGCAGGACCTACCTGTACCCTGTGAGGGAAGGCAGTGTAGGGATGAGAAGGACATCTCAGCGGAGGGAGTGGCTAGTGGAGGGGGCATCGGCTTCAGGAAGTTTTCCCAAAGCACAGTGCAGGGCCCTTGGATCTTTGTCTAGTCTTGGGGTGATTTCTCAAGGAAAGCTGTTTATCTGGCACTGTTATAAACTCCCAAACCTTCAGACTGAGGTTTCTCATGCACGTCCACCAAGGTAAACACTGGCAACTGACAGGTTGCAGATCCTCATTGAAGCCAGACACGTACAATAAATGTTTAAACTAACGTGCTGTATGGGGCAGCTGTTGGTAGGTCTTGCACTGGTTCCCGCTGTGTCGTTACTGCAGGTTTCTCTTACAGCCCAGCAGCTTGTTACAGACAAGAGGTGAGAAGCACTTTGCCCACCATGGATGTGTGGCTGTGTCAGTGTAGGAGCTGGCTATGTGGCAGCCCTGGTGTCGGTCTAGAGCACAGTGCAGGAAGTGAGCTGTGAACACAAACTGTAAAGACAAAGCAGGAGAGGACCTTGGACAAGATGCTGGGGGTCAGAGGGGTGCCAGGAGGCTGCCAGCCTCATGGTCCAGCAGAACTCTGGGTTTGCCTTTGTTTGAGCAAGGATTAATGTGGACTCTAGGGTGCTGGTTTGAGGCAGCTTGGCTGCTCCTCTGAGAGTAAGACAGCTTTGGGGTGGATGTCAGTGAGGGGTGCCAGAACCCTGGCCTGAGCACAGAGCAGCACAGGAGGCTGGATCAGGTACATGGGGGTGACTGCAGCGTAGATTTTAGTGTAGTGCTGGTGTGCTGAGGCAGAGATGAATGCAAGAGGAAGCATGAGATTGGCCTTCAGTGCCCCCACAGCCGCCTCCCCCAGCTGCCCTGGGCTGTAGCCGGTACTTGTTTTTTACTCCAGGAGTTCATTCCACACTCTGTTTCTCTTAGTGATTTTATTTATTGTTTCTGCCCTTTTTCTGGGGTCTGAGGGGATCTTGCTGAAAGGGCTCCATGGCACTGGGGACTGCAGAACAATCAATATATGCTGTTTATTTTTTTCTCTGTGACTGACAGGTCCTTGCCTGCAGCCTTCTCCTGTTACAGCCCTAATGTGTCTTCTGGCAGGTTTCTTCCTTCTCCATGATTTCTAAAGGAAGGAAAAATGAGGCTGAAGGAACAGTGGAGCTTTCCCTTCTCTCATGTTCCCTTTCCTGCACATGAGGTGCTGGAGTGGGGCCCCTGCCCATGCAGGCAGGAGAACAGCAGAGAAAGCATTCTAGTCCCAGGCTGTCCTGTGCCGAAAAAGAGGAGTGGAGGTGCCGGTGGGGAACAGGAATGGTGCGTGGTGGTGGGTTGTGAACAGAGCACAGGGGCTCCTGTGCTCAGCTGGTGACTAGCCTGGTACAGTGCTGTCCTTGGAGAAGGTTATGCTGGAACATGTGTGTGTCCCATGAAAGTAAATGGTAAGAAGGGCTTGTGGGTGGCATATTGATCCTGCAGCCCTCTTGGCCACTGTGGCATGCAGAGTGGCAGGGGCCCGGTGCTGCCGCCAGCGCCACAGCTGATGCTGAAGCAGCCTGTGGTCGCAATGCAGCTGCTGGGCTGGAAAGGTGGCACATTCTCCCAGTGTGGATAACTCTCCTGAGGTCAGCTCTTGCCTGGCAGCCACAGCTGAAGATTTAGTCTGTCTGAGCAAGCATGTCCTGGGATCTCAGAGGCCATTCTGGCCCTTCTTCCACTCGGTGCTGAAACATTTGGTGTGGCATAGGGGGAGTGGAAAGGCCGAGGTTCCCGGTGAGGAAGCTGCTTGCTTTGGCAGCTCAGCTGGGTCCTGGAGCCAAGACTCAAAGCATCCCACTTGAGCCTTTTGCCTGCTGCGGGGGCATTCCCAGGGCTGGGGAGATGCCAGGCGAGCTGCTGCAGCACCATGGTCCCCCCTGCCAAGTGCCATGTTTTAGGAAAGCCGTAAGTTGGCGGCTGCCTCCCACTGCATGGTGGTGAGCTCTCAGAGCAGGATGTGCACCGGAACAAATCTACCCTCGGGCACCACTTTTCTGGTGTGCGTGGGACGTGCCAAAACTGTGTGTCCGGCCTGCCCCTGTGGAACACAGCTTTCATACCTGGGAATCTCACCTGGAATGTGGGTTGGAGCTTAGGGAGTGTGGCCCAGTTAAGTGAACAAGGGGAATTTGGGGAGCCAGGTCACTGCAGAGGAATGAGGGCTGAGCAGAGATCATCATGCTTGTGTGGCTGTTCAGCCTGCAGCAACAAAGGCAGATGAAGCTCGGTGGTCCCTGAGCCAAGCTGTGTTTGCCTGGGCAGCACCACAGGCTCTTGTTGGTGACGAGGACATGGCTGCTGGGAGGAACAGAGCCTGACACAAACTGTTTGCACCTCTGGTCAGCCTCCTCCTTCATCCCCCTTGGCGTTACCCCGTCTTGGCTCTGTGTGCTGCTCTGCACGAGCAAGGTTTGGATGAGGTTTTGGTTTACATCTGGATTTACGGTTCCCCTGGGCAGCTCCCGTGAACCTGCATTGCTGGCTCACAAACTCCTGTGTGCAGGGAAGGGAGCAGCTGCGAGCTCCCACTGCACAGGATTACCAGGCCTTCTTTGTCTTCTATGGTGTATGATACTTGGAGTAGATCAGCACCTCCACCAGCTGGCAGATCCTTTTCTTCTTCTAGCAACAAGGATCAAACTTTGCAGTGATCTCAGCAAAGCAGTTTGCAAACAAGCCATTTTGCAAAAGTCTCTTATTGTGCTGTTGTAATGGTGTTTTACCATGCCTCCTGCCCTGGCCACCTCTGTGCTTAGTGCAAGGGCTCCAGTCAGCATGAATAAAGGAAGTGAGGCTGACATTGAACGGCGTTGCTGCTACTGCTGCCCAGTTGATGTCATGGAGCTTAGAGCTGCTCGAAAACTACTTACTTCATTTTCCAGATTTGTTGGAAACTGATCTGCTTCAGCATCTTTAGCTCCTTAAAGCTGGAGTCTCTTTAGCTCCTGAATTTGGAAAGCAGAAGGAATGAAAATTTCACTTAGGTTTCCATTCCTAGATTACTTTTTTATACAATAACAGTGTAACATGACAGGGCTCTTGGCAAACACAGGGGATGTTTTTGGCACAGGGGCAGACAAACACCATTGCTCCTGTTGCCAGAGTAGTGGCTGGGAGCACGAGGATGATACTGAGTCTCTGCTGCCTCCTCAGGATTGTCATTGTGCTGTCCTGCTGCCATCTGTGTCTGGAACGGTGAGCAGTGCTCCCATCCAGGAAGCAACACGTGTTCACTGCTACATGTTCTGGCAGAGCAGGGCTTCAGGGAATGAAGCTGTGGGGACCCGTCTCCCTGCCAGAGGTTCTTGCGGACTGCCTGCAACCACCCTGAGACTCTAATGAGAAGGGACAGCAGCCAACAAATCACCTCTCTGAGCAATAGTTATCTGCAGCTCTGAAGTAAACTCCCAAATGATGAAAATATGTTAGCAATTTTTGGCCATATGTGCTTTTCCCCAAAAACAAGGCAGAGCCAAATGGCACAGAAATTATGTTTTAATGTACAACACATTTTCATCATTTTTCCCATGTATGCAAAATTCCTCTTCGTGGTCATGGCAAAACACCTTTTTTTTTTTTTTGCGGGGGGGGTGAGAGGTATTGCAATTAACTCAGGAAAATGCTGAACCCAAAGAGAGGAGAGTATTTTCCATGGAAGTTGTATCAGACCAACTTCCCTTCTCCCAGGGGAGGTGCAGGCACATGACTGCATGCCGAGGTCTCTGCAGCTCTGATGCAGAGACATCCAGTGCTTGGAAACTTGTTTCACAGGCACCTGAGGGCCGCTGTGACTGCAAACAAATACTTGAGAAGCCAAATTGCCCTTTAAAATGATCCTTTCAAGAGTCTCTCCATGCCTCTAGAGCAGAGAAGTCACCTAATTTACTCAGCTAACATTTGTGCTTGGCAGCTGAGCAAGGCCCCTCTCAAATGGAAAGTGCTGGGTGCTTTGCTGGAGGAAGGGGAACGAAGATATCAGTGTTTTACCTTGGTGCTCTCCTGGGCATGGGGCAGCTCCACCTCAGGTGCAAGGGTATGAGTGTCATTGTGGGCCAAGTCATGGCCAGGGTGACGCCATGCAGCAGGAGGATTGAGGAGCACAGTAGGGAGAAGGGGAATGCAGGAGTGGAGCAGGGCACTGTGTGTCTGCAGTGGGACAGGGCATTGCTGCTGTCCTGGGGCCACGGCACTGCTGCCCCCTCAGCTTCACTTGGCAGAGGCTTTGTGCTGGTGAAGGCTGCTTAGGAGTTTTGTTTTTCCTCGCTCCTGTCTTGTTTTGCAGCTCTTAAGATGACCATAAAGGAAGTGAAGAAGGAGAATGGGGATAAGATGATCATTCCACGGAAAAGGAAGGCACTGAAGCTGGGGCCCATCCGGAAGAAGAACCTGAAGAAGCTGGTGCTGTTCCTAAAAAATGGGGCAGACTGTCCCTGCCATCAGCTGGACAACCTCAGCCATTACTTCCTCATCATGGGCCGCCAGGTGAAGACCCAGTACCTGTTGACAGCCATCTACAAGTGGGACAAGAAGAACAAAGAGTTCAAGAAGTTTATGAAGAAGATGAAATCACCTGACTGCCCGACATTTCCATCTGTTTTCAAGTGATGTGGTGCGTGGCGGGAGAGCCGCTGTCTGGACCTGCGCAGTCGGGTACGGCGGCTCAGTCTCGCTACTCTGCAGCGAGGATGCTGGAGCCAAGCCCTCCTGCTCCTCCTTCCTGCTCCTCAGAGCTCCCTCACTGATCTCAGCCCTCCCACATCCCTGCTGCCGGTGTTTGCCCGATCGCCTGGGCACGCGATGCATTTGCACCAAACAGTCGCTGAGGTCACGCACGATTTATGTCTGCATTGTCTAAAGACCTGTTATTGTACAGATATGTACAACCATTGAAATAGCAGCTGTCAGGTAAAGAGGGCAAGCAGAGGGGTGTGAAGTCATGTTAAGAGCTTGCATGCTTGCAGAAAGGACCCTCGTGACCTTGTCACTCCTGTCTTCATGGCTGCAGGATTGCCCTGAAATCCTGTATGAACCAGAGCTGGCTGACTAGACAGAGATCCCATCTTCATGATGAAAGTTCATAAATGAGTAGTGGAGAACCCGTTACAACCTCTGATAAGAATTCCTAATAGCTAATTGCCCTCACTGTAAAAAAATCCTATTATAGTCATAACCTGCTTAGTTTAAGCCTTAACCCTGGTTCCTTATGGTGCCTTGATGGGCTGGAGCCCTTCCTCACCAGCATCTCTTGTAATGTCTCGCTGGGTTCCTGCCTTGGCGTCTGCTGTGCCAGCTGAGCCCCTTTTGCCCAGTGCTGTGCTGCACCCAGATAGCCTTTGAGTCTCTGCACTGTGCCCAGCATATTGGTGCACTGGGCATGGGGAGCAGGAGCAGAGGGGGCTCTCTGCCTACACCTGTGCCTTTGGCCTTGTGCAGGCCCCTGTCTGCAGCAGTGTCCAGCTGAGATCCTGTACCCTCAGCCTGGCGTGGCAGTTCCATGCCCAGGTGGCCTGAGCTGCTGGTGCCCAGACCTGTCATTCCATTTTAAGCCCATGCAAAGGTTCAGTTGCTGGCCTGCCCAGGGCTTTGGCTGGGGGGAGCTCATGGCCAGCTCCTCCAGCTTGTGTCATTCCCTCAGTTTACCAGTGATGTTTTTATAGTTCCTTTAGGCTGCTGGCAAAGTACCAGAGTGCAGAAGGCCAAGGACTTGTCCCTGCAGAGCACTGCAGGGAATGTGTTGTCTCTGTCTTTCCCTCTTTGCTATTGCTGTGGGACTCATCAGTCTAGGGTTTTGTCTGTTTGATCTATGACAACTTGGTTCTCTATCATTATATGTCTTTTTTGCCCTAATCGAAATGTCATGTTTGTATGATTTCAGATAGTTTATGAAGACAAAGAATATCTCACCCAAATGATTACATTTATCAACCAAGCTGAAATTCATTATTCTGTTAATTGAACTAGTTCTCTTTTTCATAGACTCGTACCACTCTGCATTCGTTATCCTTCCTCCTTCCATTTAGTATTCTCATCCATCACCAATACTCTAAGAGAATGAATATCTGAGGTCTGAGATAATCCTGTCATATCACAGTTAAGTGAAATAACAAATCCTCATTTTTGAGGTTTGAACCAAGCCCCCTCAAAACTGGTAAATTAATTACTCCTTAGCTTGGGAGTGGTGCTTATTCCCCACATGGGGACAGAGCCACAGACTTGGTTGTAGAAGAATTCCATTAACAAGCCAAGTACTCTGAGGAATGATGTTTCACAGCTAACAGAGAGATGGATTTAGGATGTGAACTTTGTCGAGTCCCCCTAGGTTGTCTTAGACCACCATTTGTAGTAGTGTTTTTTCTTTATTGCAAAATTAATCATTGTAGCTAATGTGCTTTATTAGTGAAGTAAAGAAATAAATAAACCATGGGCTTTAACATCACAGATTGATGAGGTGAAATGATGGAGGGGGCTGACAAATCCAGCCGTGTGGGGAATGGAGTCAGGACATGATGAGCTGAAAGGCTGGTTATCTGTGAGTGCCCACAGGGCCCCTAAAAGCCCCTCTGGGATGGGGCGGGGACCCTCTGTCCCTGCTGCCTCACCTTCCTGAGCGCAGCACAGCAGAGGGTCGGCTGTGGTAGAAAGAATGCTGCTGCCAAAATTGCCAAATTAATCCATTAAATGTGTTTCCTTCAACCCCCGTTTTTATAAAGAGGGGCTTGTTTCCTAACCCTTTTGGGGCTGCTGCAGCATGACTGGTTGTGGGTGTGCTGGGAGAGCCTGGCCTGGAGGCTCTAGATGGTCCCAGGGCATTGCAACAGGCTGTCCAGGGAAGTGATGGAGTCACCATTCCTGGAACGCATCAAGAAATGACTAGATGCGGCATGTTGGTGTACTTGACATGATGGTGTTCAGCCAACGGTTGGTTGGAGGTCTTTTCCACCTTATTGATTCCATGGTTCTATGATTGCATGCCACACCAGCATGCAGCAGCTGTAGCAGGTTGCAGGGAGAGCAGGTGCCCTTCCTGGGAAGCTCCTGCTGCTTCAGCCAGCCCTGGCTGCAGCTCACAGGTGGTTTTAATCAAAGGGATTTTTTACCCACCTGTCAGGTGAGGAACTGCTGAGAACATGCTGCAGCCCCAGCTGAGTCCTGAGTGCAGGGGAAGGTTTAAGAGCTCGGGGTAAGCAACAAGTACTTTCTGCAATGCATTTGACCTGAGACATTGGCTGCAGCAGTGTTGTCACCATGAGACCAGGTAAGGTCAGTGCTGTGGGGCTGCTGCCTGGGATCTCCTTTTCCCAGTTCAGAGCTGGTGCCTGGGGCAGTTAAGGACCTGGGCTGAATCTGGCTCTGCCTTATGTGTCTCTGCATTTCACTGCTGGTTCATCTGTGGTCATTCAACAAAGTGGGAGCATCGGGTCAGTTTGAAGAGATGCAGGAAGCCAGGCAATGTGTTTGCTGAAAATTTACAAACTTGGTTCCTTTACTGGCTTCTTGTAACTGGCAGCTGCTGAAGTATGTTTTGGTCATGTAAAAAGCGAGACACGCAGTCAAACTGCTGCATGTGGGTGCCTTTGCTGTCTTTAGATTTCCTATACTGCTCTCCAATAAGAAAAGTCTATTCAAACCTGAAATGGGCTAAGTGTAAACTATGGAGAAAGTACCCAAGATCCTCGATTGTTGCTTGTGTGGAGTCATGTGGAGCAAACAGATGTTTACTGAAATGAGAAAGCACAAAAGTCTCCCTAAATCAGGCACCGTGTGTCTGCTGGTGTAGCATTCCCAGAACAGAGAGATGGATGTTTATGCAGTTCATGGATACATTTTACATTTTAAAATGTCAGATGCTGATTGTTTTAATGAGTTCCAGTTTAAGTTACAAGCATGTGTATAAATGCTCAGTCTAAGATGTACTTTGTGCTGGGAGACAGCCTCAGTAGTGCCCTGCTGAGGGCTGTGGGGTGTCTGTGAGACAGGGATGTGCCACCTCTGGGACACTCAGGCTTGCTACAGCCTGGGCTTGTCTGAAAGTATGAATCTTCAATCCTAAAATAAAATATCATCCTTTTGTGACTCAGTTTATCCTCCCAGTAATGTTTATCTTACTTGCTCCAGCATTCCTTCTGTTGAGTTCCACCTGTCTGGCCTTCAGTTTGTAGTTCAGTTACAAACTAAATAGAGTTTTCTTTCATGCTATACAAAAATTCATCTTCCATCCCTCAGTTAATTTTTTACATTGCTGACAGTCTGTGTTCTGCTTTGACCACTGCTGGGAAATGTAAGGCTGGGAAGAACAGCTGAGCTACTGGGAAGGTATTCTTCTGGAGAAGAGAGGATGCCAGCCGGATGTGTCTGGTGTGGAATTCTGTGAATGCTGTGCAGGATGAGGGAGTGATGCACCAGAGCTGTGCCAGGCTGAAGCTGCCTCATCACTGGCTCACAGGCAGCAGGTCTGGGGTCATCAACCAAACATCTGCCATCCGGAGCTGGGTCCTGCTTTAATAAGCTGTTCCATAAACACGTAGCCCAGGTGTGCACTGAGAATAGCACAAATAACTGAAAAAATGACAGAGTAAAAATGGAAATAACAAGCTTCTTCCCTTTGCAGGCAGATAGAGCTGCACTGACTGCGGTCACTGCTCTGCACTGTGCCAAGGGAAGCAGTGGACGGACCCCTGAGCTCCCTCTGGCTAGAGATGGGCCCAGCAGTGAAGGGTTGCTGGGTGAACATGCACAGTCTCAGCTGAAACATTCTCTAAAGCCACGGTGAAACTCTCCTCCCCTGCCCCAACACCAGAAACCTTGCAGAGAAAATGCTCCACTGTGTTTCAGAGGCTGCTCGTGCTTTCTCACTGCATCATGCTGGATGACCCTTAAAAAGGACACACATACACACGTAATTAAAGCCACCCTCCACCCCAAGGCCAGAGCTGTGTTTGGAAACCGCTGTTCCCTGGCGCAGAGGCTCTTTTTTCCATCCCAGCCAGGCTCTGCATGCCGCAGTGGCACCGCCAAGGAGAAAGCGCTCCCTCAGACCCAGTGTCTTTAGCAAGTGCTTTAAAAATCCCTGTTCTGCAAAGGAACAGACATTTTTTTATTACTGTTTCTTTCCCAGTAATCCCATCTGAGCCTCTGAGCGTGCAGCCTGTTGGATAAACTTCTCCCTTTGGGCAGTCTGTAGGTGTCCAAGCCACGCTTGAATGCCTTCCTTGGAAGGGGAGTGGGGCAAGCTGGCAGCTCCTCTGCTCTTGGGAGTTTCTCACTGCAGCCAGACCCACATGCAGGGTCTAGGAGCTCTGCAGCACATGGCTTCCCAAAGCAAAGCCCCATCCTGGAGAGCCTTGAGGGAGGGAGCGCGGGTCGACCTGTCAGGGTGGCCGGCCGCGCCATGGTGGCCTCACGGCCTTTGGAAAATGAGGGCTTTGTTTCAAGAACTTCCCATCAGAGGCTGAAATCTCCTCTGGGGCAGCAGTCTGCCACGAGAATGTTGCCTGCGTGGCGGGAGCAGGGTCTGCTGCATCCCTGCCATTGGCAGAGATTCAGCCAGTGCCTGTGAGCACCAGGGGAGCCCTGGCTCTGTCTCCTCCTGGCACATCAGAGTGATGAATCTGTCTCCACTTGCCAGTGGGAGGGCACGGGCATGCTGCAGCACAGCAGGCTCCTCTCACAGCCTGCCAAGATCCCAAGAGCCATGAGCAGTCGGCAAACAGTCCCTCTTTTCTGCAAAGTGTGCTAGGATGGGGAATTCACTGCTGTCTGAAACATTTTTCCTTTAGAGACAACCAGGAGATATTTGCCGAGCCATTCTGTGGAGAGGAGGAGGGAAGCCAGGACATGGCTGGAAGGAGCCATACCTGATGCAGTCAGTACACCGTTCTTTGGGATCCAGCTCTCTGCTCTTGTTCCTGAGGTGCAGGAACAGCTCCATGGGGCTGCCACCAAAACCATTCTGCTTTTTCTTTAGCTCAGGCTGGGCCCCATTTTGCTATTGGCACTTCACCGCCTCAATCTGACTTTTTGCAAACTCTCGAGTTACTGATGTGGCAGAGAGGCTAATTCATTGGGAGGTGTGGTATTCTGCATGAATAAATTATGGCCCCAAGAGCATGGTGGAGCGTGAGTATCTCTGCTGTTACTTGGAAAGAAATGAAGAGATAGGGCATTTGGCTTGGGCAAGCTGACCAGCACACGTACAGCCTATCCTGTATGGTGTTCAGAACTACATCGATCCCTGAAAGTAACAAACTGCAGCCCCTTGAGACAAATGTGACACCCTTAAATTGGTCATCCTCAAGTGGGGGTGAGCAGACCCAGCCCAGACAGCCTCCCCAGTTACTGTACAGCAAGGGAAAATATGGATTTGGAGAAGGTTGAGCTATTTGTGGAAGATCTGAGGTAGTTCAACATGTGTGAGGCCATGTGTCTTCTTGCAGGGCTTGTGGAATAGCGATGGTGGTGTTGGCCTGGCCAAACTGATGGTGCTGGCTGGCACGTTCAAATTTGTATGTTAAATGGTCTTTAATAAAATGTTAATATCAGGCTAAATTTTTATCAAAGTCCTGCTTCTGGATTAACACTCGCCAAGCGTTGAGGCATGATTATGTGTGACACTATGTGAATGATTAAAAGCTGTCCTGCGTAGCTGAATCTGTGCAGCCCCAACTGCCTGCTCCAGAGTGTTTGCAGTTTCTTCACCATTTCATAGTCTTTCATTCATCCTAAATGTTTATTTAATAATCCTGGAAGACCTTTTAAGCTTCCTGGGTTTCATGTTTGCTAAACAGCCTGTCACTTCCACTTGTATTGATAATTCCAGCCCCTGTGCTCTGCAGGACAGGACAGCTCTGTGCTAAGCCAGACCTCAGAAGCCAGTGCTGCCCAGGCACTCCCACAGGGTCTGTGGGAGCTGAGGTGGGTGCTTGTCAGCTGGATCATCTCGCCTTCACATTGCCTCGACCCCTGTGCTCTCTGTGGGCCCTGGCAGTATTAGTTTCACAAATTCATTTTCCTGCACAAAAGCTTCTGGTTACTTTGGGATTAGGGACTGTTTAGAGTTTTGTTTTCCTGAGCTGCTTTGTTTTGCTGAAATGCTGAGACGCCTGGGCTGCAGGAACCTAATCCCCCTCCTCCTCCAGCAGCTCTGCTCTGTGAAAATCTGTTCTCTGCTTAAGTGCAAATTGTTGACGGGAGATAGCAGCGGGTCTTTCTGCTTCCATTTAATGTGTCAGCAGAGAAAGACATCTGCTTGCAATTATGGGCATGGCCTTGCTGAAGGATTGGCCTGGTAGATTTTATAAGGTAATAGGAAATCTTTATCAATTCATAATTCCTGGTGTCAAAGAAAGGAATATGTTTCATTTAAAATTTTCATCTTTTATTTTAAAAAATCATAGGATAAAACATGAGATTGATATCAAGGGAAGAATCCGTGTGCTCTCTGTGAAGAGTGAGTCCTGGGTTTCCCATGCAAAAGGCTCTGAGCAGGCGAGGGCCAGTGTGGGGATCGAGTGGGCTCTGCTGCTGGTCCTTTGCTGCCCTCTGTGACATGCCCACAGAGGCAAATCATTTTGGAAATTATTTGCTGTTGACTTTGCAGCATGATCTGAAACAGGAAAATTGTCCCCAGCACAGTGTCCAAAGCATTGGAACCTCTTGGATGGGGCAAGTGACTGCAGAGGAGCTGCTATGCCCTGGCACATCCTGAACTGGTGGGGAGCCCCTGTGGGTGCAGAAATAGCACATTCCAGCACATTCCCAGTGGCTGCAGGAATAGCCTTGAGTCCAAACCCCTCTGTTCTCAATTTCTCCCACCCCAGAATAACTATTGCTGTTGCCAGTGCTGGCTGCCTCCCTGAACCAGAGACACACAGCACTGGAGGTGCTCTCATTCTGCCTGTGTGTGCTCAGGGAGCGTAGCTTGAGGGCCTGGGGAAACACTGGGACAGGTTTGTGGTCACAGGAGGGGCTGCCCAGTGGGCTGGAGGAGGCTCCCCATGCACCCTGCTCCTTCCAGCTGGGTGAGAGCCTCCTTCCTGGAGCATGGAGAGTGGGCTGCTCGCTGCCCCAGTTCCTCCATTTGCCCTTGAAGCTGCTCCTGGCAGGACACAGTCAGCGTGGCTATTCTTGGCTGTGCTCAGCCCCATTTGTCAGCCCACTGAGAGTCTACTCTGATTAAGGGTCTTAGAGCATGTTCAATATCATTAAAGAAACAAGAAAATAATAACAATAACGATCTGTGCTCAGTAATGCCCCCAAGAGGAGTTGGAATTGCATTCAGTGCCTTTCAGCTAAGAAAGCTCCTTACACTTCAGCCTTGGCAGATTCACAGAGACAGCATCCCTAGCTCTGAACTTTCTGTGCTCTTTCATCCATCAGCACCAATTCCTGTTCCCTGCTGTACACTTCTGTGCTTGGACATGGAGCTTCACCTCTGGGGAGAGGTTGAGAAGTGTGTCAGACTACAGAGACAGACATTTCCCCAATGAATGGCAGACAGATGCAGATGCCCATTGTCCGGAGAGGCCGTGAGGTCCAGGTTCTGGCAGCTGGTCTCCTTGCTGATATGGAGATGCTCTCCCTTGTCACAAGATCACTAAGGTTTGGCATTGTTCTGCCACCACATCTGGTCTGCTCTGGGGATGGGAAACATATCCTGGACTCCTGGGCTAATGGTGCTGCCCGTACACATGTGTGTGAAGCATGCACATGCTGCCACCAGCTCCTGACCATTCCCCAGTCCAGGGAAATCCAGAGAAGCAGCATGGGATTCAGACAGACTTGAGAACAAAACAAAGAAATGAGAAGGGTGGAGAAAATTCTTGGCTATTTTCTAAAATGCCATGAATTTCTGGGGGCAGTTTGAATGGCCAAATCTTTGTTAAAGCAAGGAGAAAACATACAGCCAGGGATGCAGGCCAAGTCCAAGACCGCGTCCCACAGCCATGCAGTAGCCGTTCTGCTGGGGCTCCCGTTGTCTGCGCAGCCCTGGGCCCCGCTGTGTGTGCCAGGGGCTGCTGGGTACCCAGCCCGAGGATGTGCTTGTTCCTTGCAGAGGAGAGACAGTCTGGTTTAATTTTAAACTCCCAGATGTTTGTTGTGTTACCAGCATTTCTTTTTACTGAAGAAAATTCGAACTATTCATCTTTAACTTCTCAGACATGAGACATGGGGATGTTTGTTTCTTTACAGCTCCCAGCTAAGCCCTGGCCTGGAGGGATGTGCTGTGGCATCCCACTGAGGGCAGACCACCTGCCCTGGTGCATCTGCAGGGTCTCCACGTCCGGGTGCCCCCAAAGTGGGATGGGCATCTCATGATGCCCACAGCCATCTCCATTTGGGCAGCGCATTCTGATGGGTGGGCTGGCTCTTGCCTCTGCAGCCCCTCAGTGGAGAAGGGAGAGACAGACAACCATGCCCCCAGTGTCCCCTGGCGTGCAGCTCCCCAAATACCCACATGACTGGGGACCAGGCTGCCCGTGTGGACCTGCAGCTTGGAGCTTGGCTTGCAAGCAGGGTCTGGATGTATCTGGAGGTGTTCCCAGGCTGCAGGGTCTCCCCATCGTCTTCATCCACCGGCTGCCCTCCAGCAGCACCAGGAGTGGAAGGAGACACCCTGTGGGACGGCACTGGTGTGTCACTGATGGTCCCCTGTCACCTGCAGCACTGCTGTGGTGGGAATTCACCCATCTTGGTCATACAGTGGGAAAACATCCCAAGAGTTCTGGACTTTGCATCTTGTTGCAGTTCTGGGGATGCTGCTGGTCATAGAGGTACAGGAGAATCTTCCAGAGCCCCTCCAGGGTGCTCTGGACTCCCTGTACTCCAGGCTGGCAGCCTCCATCTGAGGTCTGCAGGTGATGCACCCAGAGAAGGTGCAGGCTGGTGGGCTTGCTAGCCATCTCCTGCTGATTTGGAGCATTAGACTATGCAGGATTGAGTTCGATTTCTTTCCCTCTCCCCAGTTTTTTAGTAGCTGACAGTTGTTACCAGCGTGAGGTACTAACTTTTTATTTTGAACGCAGGAGTTCAGGCTCGTTAATCACTTCCAAATGTCCCTGTCTAAGGGCGATATTGTTTCAGCTTTCAGCCACTAATTTTTTGAAATCTCTGAAATAAGACTCTGCTCTTGAACATGTGCTGGAGAGTTGTTCCTTTCTGCTGTGTTTTAAAAATATACATGTGGTTTAATTCAACGAGAGGGCTAGAGGGGACATTTTTCCTCCAGTTTTTCCCCTCTCTTTTTCTTTAGAGCTATGTCTGCCAAACCACCTAGCTCTGTGCCAGCAGCAGGCCCTGGATGATCTCAAATGTATCTGGGGGCTAAGAAGTGTGTTTCTGGGCAAGCTCAGCGCCACTGCCCTGCAATACAGACTGAGATGTACCCGGGGTCAAGGACAACTGCCACAACTTGGGCTGCATGTACCAGACACAAGGAGAAGGGTTGGGCTTCTGGCAGCTCCAGAGCACAGGCACAGGCCACTGGAGCAGCCCTGGAGTCATGCTCCCTCACTCGTCCAGCGAGGAGGGCTGGGCTTGCTTTGCTGGTCTGCTGGCCAAGACGAAGCCCAGCTGTGATGGGGATTCACGCTGCTGGGCTTGGAAAGTCAGTGAGTGCTGCAAAGCCATAGGAGAAATGGCAATGAACACTCAAGGCTCCAGCAGACACTGAAAATCTGTGGATATATCAAAGCAATGGGATATGTTTATTCAAGAATGTGAACTTCAGGAAGGAGTTCTGCCAGGCCTAAAGCCCTCAAGGAACTTGGTTGTGTCTGGGCTCAGGGATCCCAAGGAAACATTCATTTCTGTGACTAAACTGGCTTTTATGTGTTCTGGTTTTGGTAGGACTCTTGAGGAGATTTAGGTGCTCCACAGGGTCTGGCAGATACAGGAGCTGCTTCGAACCCAGACATCAGTCAGAGGCCTCTAGCTTCAGGGGGAAAGAGATATTTTAAATTATTTCCACTTGATTTGTAAAGAAGAAAAGTGGTGGGAGAACGAGACAGGGAAAAAGTGTTGGTGCAGGATCCAGTAGAAACAGACCAAGGAGGCCGAGCCCTCGTGAGGACTGTGTTGGGCTGTGTTTCACCTGGGCAGTGCCCTGGCTCCCTCCTGGCCAGCATGGCCACTGACTGCAGACACCAGAGCTGCATCCCTGTGACAGGGCCATGTCCTGTGCAGTCCTCATGGTGCAGCAAAGCTGGGGCCACCATGGTAGCAGGGCTGAGCCAGGTCTCCTGTGCCTCCATCCGCAGTCGGAACCACAAAGCTCTCTTGCCTTTGCTGGGGAATTGCTGCTGATGGAAACCCTCTTCTGTCTCCAACTCTTGGAAGCTTTTGAGCGTGCTGAGGCCGTTATGTCCTGTGGTTTTGTTGATATTATAAATAGATGTTGTAACTGAACATGAAAGAATTTGTGCTGACCAAGGGTTGTTCTTATTAGATGCAATGAATGAGGAGGGGATAGTTCCTGTCAGGCCCAGTCCCTTATGTCGTGGTGACCTCTGATGGCTCTTACACCCCACAGTGTCCCTGCAAATGCTGGGATGCTCCCTGCAGAATCAGCCAGGTGGTAGGTCTTCCTTTCAGGAGGATGGGATGCTTGGTTGTGCGTACATGGCTTTTCTGTGTTAAGATAAAGATGGTTTTCTAAGAAGGAGACTCGTGGTGAAGCCTTTCCATAAAAGCTTCTTCCAAGGGAATCTGCTAAAAAGGATGGAGTGCATCCTCTGCCTTCCCGAGCAGGGTGATAGCATTAGGAGGAAGGTGAGGAGGGGGTCATTAGATGGGCAGTTGGGTTCCCACGTGCTGATGTGACTCTCTGGAGCAGATGCAGCCCTGGGCCTGAGCTTGCCTCTCAGCCCTCTGAGACCCACATGTTTGAGATGTGCTTGCATTTCTAGGGTGCTGGATATGTTAAACTAATGTGCTAGTGCTGGGGCTCCTGGCTAGGATGCCTGCATGCTCCCTGCATACTACCTCCCGAAGCCAGCCCTCCAGTGAGGATGCTCTGTTTCCAGCAGCAGAGTCCGGGGCAGAGACAGGCTGCAGGGGAAGATGTAGAGAGAGATGATGGATGGATGGATGGATGGATGGACGGACCCACCCTTGACTGAGCAGCTGGTGCCACTCTGGCAGCCTTTCCCTGAGCACATGTGTGTCTGTCCTGTTGTCACCTTCTCCATTTGGGTCAGGAAACTCCCAGTGCCTCAGCTGCTGCAGGTATTTGGTGCAGAAAGTCCTTGTTTTCCCTGTCTCCTAGAGGAGGAAACTTCAGCAGGAGGGCTAGGAAAGCTAAGCAGAGTCACTCAAGGGTTAAAAGGCAAAAGACTAGTTTGAAATAGAGAGGATTTGGGATTTAAAATCTTTTTGGGGGTCTAGGGGTCCTGGTTTGTGTCCTCCAAGCACCTGGATTTAACATATGTGACTAAGCAGAAGCAGAGATGCTCCCATTTCCCCAAGGCGTTTCTTGGCTCCTAGTAATTCAGTTGAAGGGCTGGAGTGCCAATGGAGACTCCATCAATGCAGAGAGGAGCTTTGAGCAGAGCTTTATGCGGTTCCTCTCCTGAAGAGCAGCTCCGGGAGCCAGAACACGCAGCTTCCCACTGGCTGTAACCAGAGGAACAATGAACAAAGGGACTGGGGGGGCTCCGCGTGGGACAGCGTGTCAGGCTCGGAGCTCCCGGGGGGCTGTCAGAGACAGCAGTGAAGGTTCGGCTCTGGCAGCAGCGGCGAACTGCCGAGCAGCAGTTCGGGCTCTGTGGGGGGAACGGGGCGATGCCCGAGGGGCCGATGCGGAGGGGCCGTCCCGAGGCGGGGGGCGATGCTCCGAGCAGCGGCGGGCGGCGGGTGCCACCTCACGGTGACGGAGGGGAGCGGGCTGGGAGCGAGGAGGGGACCCCGAGCGCACCGAGAGCTCCCGCGGGAGCGCTGCGTTCTCCCTCGCCCCGAGGTGCTGTCCTGCTCCACCTCTGCAGCTACCTCCGATTCTCTCTCCCGACCCGAACTCTCCATGGCTTCTCAACAGCAGCGAATGGTCACAGGATCCCAGAATAAACAGGATCCCAGTCTGGGTTGAAAGGGACCGTAAAGACCATCCAGTTCCAGCAACCTGCCATGGCCAGGGACGCCTGCCACTAGACCAGGTTGCTCATAATCCCGTCTGGCCTGACCTGGAACACTTCCAATGTTGGGGCATCCACAACTGTACCTCGAGGGTGGAGATGTGCCCTACAGCATATTGAGGGATGCCTGTGGATGTAATCCCCGGGGATCTCTGAGTGAGAGGAGAGCTTGGCTGACAGCGTTGTTTAGCAGCTGAACTTGTAAACGGTGTGGCAACAGCAACAGTTAGGATTTTAACTGTGATCTCAAGACAAGCAAAGGGTTAATACAAAAATCTCCTCCATATCCATTCCTTGGAAATGACCTCCGCAGGGCCCTCCCAGAGATGCAGCTATCTTGTGTCCATGCTGCAGGAGACAGTACTTATCCTGAGCCTGACAGTTTGCTGCTGTCTCCAGACATTTCCTTGGCAGTTGGTTTTAATTACCATCACTATGTGGTACCTCACCTGCTCCTGCAGACTTGGCACCATGAGCTACTGAGAGACTGACGGAGTATCACATCGTGTCCCCCCTGGGTTGGACAGGAGTTACTGCTCAGGGTGTCAGCATGAGAGGCTTGCTCTCATCAGCTCCTCTGGGCATTGCTTTGACTTGTGCCAGGTCTAGGTTTGGCCTAGGGAATGAGAAACACTTGCAGGAAATGCTCTCTTTCCCTCCTGCTGCACTAGAAGTGCACGGGGTTCTGCAGTTCACTCTTGTGGATTTTGGAGCTGTTTGTGCTGGTCAGCTGGGCAATATTCTGCTTCATATGAAGCAGGGAGAAGGCCTGATGGACATACACAGCTCCTTCCCTCTGCCTTTCAGCTTGGCTTCTGCATGGCAGTGGGCAAGAGGCAAACTGCCTGGGCACCTTTTGCAGGCCCAGAGGTCACTTGTTTCCCAGGTGAGCCTTTCCCATATGAGACTTGCAGTCCAGAGCTCTGCCTTTTCACCCCACTCAGATGCTGGAGCTGCTGACAGGGACACATGAGGAATCACGGCTGCGATCACTGTGGAGATGTGCAAGCACTGTGTGTGCAGGACACAGGCACCGCTGTCTGTTTGTGCCTTTCAAAATGTGTGTTTACACCAACTTGGCAGTTAATAACAGCCTTTTGAGATAAAGCAAAAGCATCCCAGGGAGAGAAGGGAAGAACCCATTTAGTGAACGAGTTGGTTCTACTCCCTGGAGAAGAAACAAAGCCCCATGCGACAACCCGTGCAGAGGCTCTTGGTGATAGAATCCAGATCACATATTTTTTGGAGGAGAAAACCTACTGAGAGGTTAAAAAAAAATTGTCAGAATGAAACTACTCATCACAGACTCTCAGACTGCTGAGGGTTTCTTTACACTGCTGAGACCACTCTTCTCTCTTGAAGTCCTGCACTGGAGAAAGGACTTTTTCAGTGTGCTGCAGGGTCTGATCAGCTGAGTGTTTGCAAACTGCATGGGGTCTACCCCGCTGCACAGATCTGGCGCGAGCAGCCCCAACGGCACCCTCTGAGCTCTGTCCCAGGGCTACTGCTCTGGCTGTCCTCCCCAGCAAGTCCAGCCTGTCTTACCTCTACCTGCAAGAAAAGGGTCATTGGTGTGTGTCTCCAACCAAATTCTTTTTTTCTGGCCACAGAGAGGAACCAGTGAAGCAGCCTTCCCACCTCCATGCCCCAGGGCTGTAGCTGAAAAGGACTCTGCTGTCCAAGTGAAAGCTGGATGCAAGCTGAGGGAAAACAGATGGTTTCAAGATTAAGTCCATCATGTGAATGAGAAGCCAAACAGCTGATGGATGGGGCAGTGTTTAGCTCAGGCGTGGAGCCAAATACACTGCTGTCCTTCCCAAACTGTAGGTCTGCTGATGACCAAGAACACAGACCCTTGGAAGGGTCCAGAAGAACCTGGCTCTGAACAGAGAGTTGACCCAGCTGGAGCTCGTGCATCCCAGCATTTCAGCTCTGCTGCAGTGTCATGCCACAGCACAGACTTGGGATGAGCATTTACATTGCAGTCCTGAGTCTTGCCCATTTGAGGCGGGTTTTAGCTGCCCAGCTACGGCACCATGGCTCTCTGTAGGCTGCTACCCTCAGTGGGCCCTCTCCCCCAGAAAGGCTGTGTTACTGGCCCATGGTGAGATCTTGGTAGCAGCCCGATGTCACAAAGCGCCACGTGTGCACTGGGAAAATATGAGCTTTGCTAGATCCTGGGTTGGTGGCGGGGCAGGGATTTGGAACGGCAGCAGAAGCACGGCTCATGCTTGTGCGTGGCCATCTGATGTGGTGACAGACACTTGGAATAGGCAGCAAGGCTGCAGCAGGGAGCTAGGACTCGTGCTGTCTCAACAGTGTGCTTCACCCCCAGCCTCAGAAAATCTCTAAGAGGAAATTGGATTTAAAATGGTTCTTCCTGACTCCCACAAGGCCCAGGAGTGAAGAAGGGCTGGGCAAGGCTCACTCATCACCAGCTCATTAAAGGCAGAAACCCAAAACCCCAGAGAATGCGGCGCTCTGAGGCAGCCTCTGACATGGGTCATTGGCATGGGCTGCTCCACACTGTGATTTGGCAGTTGGGAATGCACACTGTTCTACTCCCAAAGCCACGTCCAAATGGGGACATTTTTGTTATTTTTAGCATTACATACAAAGTGTTCCCTGTTTTCATCCCATAGAACTGAATCCAAGGTGGTGTTTACTTTTGGAGATGTAGATGCTTTTTTTCTGTAAGATCTTTGGGTAGAGTTGTGTTGTATTTTCATTTGCATTTTTCATCTATAACTCGATATAGAGTTTTGTGTTTGAGACTGTGCATGGCCTGGGGGAGGAACATCCCTCACCACTGTTCCTGTGGCCTCAATGGGATCACAGTGGGACTGACAGCTCAGTGAACAACTGGGAAGGCAGGGGAGACTGAGGGAGGGCTGATGCAGTGGCACCTGTCCTGCTGCCCAGTCGGGGCAGGAGGGACACTCCAGGGAAGAGCAGAGCATACACTGGCAGTTTTCCATGAGCATCCTCTCCCGACAAGTGCACCTGCGGGCTGCCTGGAGAGGCCTTCAGCTGCTAAGTTGCCTGGGAAGAAGGATTTCCCCTTTTCACCAGGAGCATCATCCCCTTGTGCTGCCACATGGTGCAACTGCAGTTTTTGAGAAGGAAGAGGGAAGGAGCCACCAGCATCCCTTTTACCCCATTGCCATTTGCACATCAATGTGCTCTCTCTTATGGGGTGAATTCAGAAAAAAACACATTTGCACTTGAATATCCAGCTAACCAGCAGCTGATGTCTCAATCCAAGCTCCAAGGCTCACTGCTACAAGCACTTAACTTTACTCTTGCCCAGATGTGCCTCTTCTCTTCGCTATGCAGAAAGGCAGAAATTGCACAGGGTGGAGTGTTGGAATTGGCACTTTGGAAAATACATGCTCTGCTGGAATGTGCTAACATCCAGCTCACACAGAAGGCCAATTAACTCTATTTATCTTCATGAGCCTGAATCTAAAACTGGCTTCAGAAAGCAGCTCACTCACGTTAAAGGGCTTTATAATCATTATGCTAAAGTATTTCTTTTGAAAACATTTTCCATTTCTTAAACAGTTAGGATATTTATAAAATATGGCATCAATTACTACATATTTCTTTATTCTCACTGATTAAACAACCTATAATTATATTTAAGCCTCTTATTTGTATATCATGGCAGCATTAAGAAAAGCCCTGTGATTTGTCTGCATGGGTTTTTTTCCAAATAGCAGAGGGCTGTGGTCTCTCTCCTATTTTGGAGCATTAATGCGGTGGTGTTGCCCAAACAGCAGCAGCCAGGTGCCTGCTGCCCCAGCCAGCTCCTGGCAAACGGGCAGGCTGAGGCTGGCAATGTATAGTGACAGGTAATATTCAGCTGTATGTTTCTTGGACTCTGAGTGCAGTGTTTACAACAGCTTCTCTCAATCATTTACTCACAGAAAAACATTTTCCTGGATCCCTTTTGCTTGCTGTGAAACAGTTGGTGTTGGAATAACCAAACCCTCTCTGGCAGTGCGTTGTTCACAAAGGCAGTGCGGGCTTAGCTCTGCTGCAGGCGCGGTGCGGGACACAGTGCGGGAACGCAGTGCGGGACACGGTGTGGGGACATGGTGCAGGGACACGGTGCAGGGGCCCTGTGCACTCCCCCAGAGCTGTGCTCGGCTGGCACCAGTGCAGGGATATGGGGAGCAGCTGGACAGGGCTGGTAGAAGGACCTGGCTGCTGCGGCACTGCTGCTGATTTCTTTGAACTTCCTTGTTAGAAGTGACTGAAAGCAGAGCTTCTGCTTGGGTAAGGAGCACTGACTGTGCCCTTTGGAGAGCCATGTTGGCTGGGTTTGCAGCAGCTCGGCTCTTGTCATGGGTCTCGGCAACTTCTCTTGGGGTTTCACTCAATGCTAGTATCTCATTTCTTGAAAACTACTTAGTATAGATGAGACATCCCATTGGCTCCTCCTGAGCTGGAGCAGTGACTTCAGGACTTCCTGACTGGCATTGCAGTGACTGGCAGGGGCCTGGAGACACAGTGGTTCAGTCCCAGACTTGAGGGAACTACAGGAGCAAGTTGGTGTAGATGCACTGCGCAATTGTGGTGCTGTGGTTCAGATACTACTGTGGCACGTGAGCACATTAATGCCTTTTAAGAGGTTTTACCTTTAAGCAAGGACTGTGGAAAAAAGAAAGAGAAATATCTACTTGCCCTGCTTGAGTTCCAGCTTTTCCCATGCACGTGTATGGCACTGTGGGGGTTAGGAGCAGAGCCCTGACATGTCAGTGCAAGACGAGGCTCCCTTGCATGGATGAGGTGAGTACACAGCTTTCCTTGTTATGCCTGACAGATGTGCAACAACAGACAATGAGTCAAAGTGTGAAGCCAGAGAAGAGCTCAAGAAAAAGCTGCTGAGAATTACTGGCATGGCTGGGAGAGTAAAGGCCTCCTATAACACACCGTTGTTCTCCTGGATATAAATCTCAACTGAAATGTGAGCATCAGAATTCCAGGGACTTCCCAGAACTGAAATGTGCATCACCAATAACCAAACCAAATGTGTCCTGCACAGAATCCTATTTATCACCTTTAGGCTGAGGCATGAAATTCCCACCCTGCAAGGCCTGGATGACAGACTGACTTCCAGCTGGTGGCAAGGTCAGGGTCAGGCAGCAGGAAGGACTGGCAAAGGAGGGAGTGTGCTTTACTGGGCAGGAGTAATGGCGGGGGTTTAAGCCTGCAGCCTTCCTGCAGTTCACTGGGCCCTGACAGGCACATCCCACACAATAGCAGGGCAGCGATGCTGCGAGTTAAGTCGGTTAAGTTCAGCAGACACAGAGATTTTTGGGACAGGTCTGCCCTGTGTCTGAGAGCACAGCACAGTGTCACCTCTCAACCTTTAGTGGTGGTTCTGCCCTGTATCTCTGATATAAGCAGGAGCTGTACTTATATTTTGCTGCATGTTTCCTTCCCACCCGGCATAGAGCCAGTGCCTAATCCAGTGTGGTTTGTCCAAACAACACGCAGGTCTCAGGACACGGTATTTCTGTGCTCAGCCAGGACTTTAAAACCGTGTGTGCTCGGAAGGGGTGTCTGCCGAGGTAAGGCTGACAGAGATCAGTACACCACCTGCTATCCCAATGCAAAACACTCCCTCCTTGCTTTGGCTGAGGAGGAATTCCCAGTTTGTCCTAGTATGGCTGCAGGAACACGCGACTGGAGATGACCGAGTAACGACCCAGACGGGACGCACAGCTCCTGCGCCCCCCCGCAGTCAGGAACTGCGTGTTATGCTCATTCCTCTGCATGGATCGTGTGTTCCCAGCGGATCAGTCTGGCTCCGTGGTTGGCAGCTGGCAGCACAGGGAACGGCAGTCTGGAATTCCCAGATGGCAGTCTGGAATTTGTGCTGTGCTGGCGAGGTAGGAGCCATTGTTTCTCTCTTGGCAGAGTGGCTGAGAGAGTCCCAGCACAGCGGGGCCAGGGACTCTCTTGCTCTGTTTATGGCTCTATCGTTTTGCATTGTTTCTGCTGACCTTGTGCCCCAAACACTTCCCCTCTCTTGTGAAAACAGGGCTTTCTGCTTTAGAAAATCTTTGAAATGGAGAAGTCTGTACAGTGGGAGAACTGAAACAGTTTCATTTTTCCACCCTGTTTTTCTTCAGTGGCCCTTCTGTTCACTCAGCGATGGAAGTGATCAGTTATCTAGCAGGAGCAAACAGATTGGTCCAACTGAGAACTTAAGTCACTTCCAAAATCCCTATACAATATTTCACATGCCGCATCTGATCCTTGAAGCTCCTTGTTTTCTGTGATTACACCTTCTTTGTTGTCTAATAGTCATCCTGTCTTACCTGGGGCTTCTTCTAAATGCCCTTGTACTGGTCACTTGGCTCCTGCTGCACCTATGTGGTACAGGCGGAGATACTTCTGGGAAGGAGAAGGGCATCCTCAGCGTATCCAGGTGGGCACACATGCTTTTCCCCAACAAGGTCCTTCTTCTTGAAGCAGGATGCCTTAGCTCCAGCTGGGAACACAGAGCTCCTGCTCTTTGATAAGCATCTCTCAATACCTGAACTGTTTCCGCTGAGTAAAAAGGATTCAATGGCAAGATACTTGTATCACTTTCGTGCAAATATCAGATTACAGCCTAGATACCAGATTGTCTACAATTAGATGATTGAATAAATGGGAAGACAGACAGAATCCTGTACAATATGAAAGAGGTTCACTGTTTGCCTGCAGATACTGATATCTCTTCGGTTCACTCTCAGAAAAGCACTGTTGTGTCTTCCAGAGTGGCACAGAATTTGATCTGCTCTTTCTTTCAGCTTTGGAATGGGGTCCAAAGTTTATTCCCTACAGATCACCTTACTTTATGAATAAGAGGAGCTCCTCCAGCAGTACCTGTGCTGGGAAAAAACAGCTGTGAATGCTGCTGGAACCGCACACTGAGAACAGGAGCAATCCCGGGGCTCAGAGATCCTTCTTCCAGCCTTGTGGAGTGCTAGCTGGCCAGGAGTAGGTGCTGGGCTGTGGGCGAGCTGCCAGGGGAAGGGGCAGCATGCAGCTGCTACTGGCCCAAAGCAGAATGCCCCAAGCCTGCTGGCTTACACTTGACTCTCTAAAATACATTTTTCCCTGTTTAAGGCATGTAGAGGAGGAGGAATTTTCTAACAGCAGGGAAGCGTATGAGCTGTCAGATGTGGTTTGCCTGTGATTACACCTCAGCTTTTGACTTGGATCCCTTTAAGGGCTGGGACATTGGTGCTCACCAGCCTGTCCAGCACCCCAGCTCTCAAATCCCTGGGAGCTTTGTGGAGATGGATCACAGAGACTGGAAGCTTGGTTTGTCACTTGTGGTGCCTGTGGACAGGGTTCAGTGGTGGGCTCAGCAGTGCTGCGGTAATGCTTGGACTTGCTGGTCTTAAGGGTCTTTTCCAGCCTAAATGCTTCTCTGATTCTATGATGCTGTGATGCTGTTTCTGTGATTCCATGACTCTATGTCTTGCACGACCATAGGGCGCGCGGTCCGGGGAGTCATGAAGTCCCAGAGCTGGTGCCAGAGGCTTTTTCTGTTCCCGAAGCTGCTTCTAGGGGGAGAGTGGGGCGAGTCGGGTGGCGAAGACTCCCTGTTCCCCACTCTGGAGGCGGCGGCTCCGAGGAGGAGCGGGGATTTTCCAGGTTTCCGTCTTCCTTGGGTTGTGGTGCCTCCTGCTGCCGGGCTGCGGGACGCTCCGCACCCCGGGCGGGCCCGTTCTCTGCTGCGGGGCGGCCCCCGGTCAGGGGGTCTCTGTCCTCCCGCAGCCTCCCCGCCCCGCCGGGCTGCGAGATCCCGGGATTTGTCCCCAAAGCCGCGCGGTGGCGCGTTTGTCCCGGGAACGGCATCGCGGCGGGGGCGGAGTGCTGGTGCCACCCGCGTGCGCCCCGGGGTCCGGGTGAGGGGCTCCCCCGCGCCAGCGCTTCCTGGTCCTGCTCACCTCAGCTCCATGTCTTTGTCAAACTTTATTATTTTTGTTATTTATAATGCATTTGTATATTATCTGTATACATATGCAATATATTTATAATATATTTTATTATTTTTAATTGCCACTCTGAAGTGAATCTTGGCAAGATCCGTTTGCCATAAATACTGTATTTTTAAAAGAATAAGCCTAAACAGCAGCAGCAGCGCTTTGATTCTCCTCTGCCCAGGTAACAACAGATAACACAATTGGTAACACAGTTGATGCCAGTGAGAAATCGCCGCTGAATTTTGCACCTGTCCTGGTTTCTGGGATTAAGCACAGCTGTCAGAGTTCCAAGTCTGGCCTAATGAGGTCGGTACTTCTCTGTGGCATGACTAATCTGGACATACGAGCTGCCGCTTTATTCCTTCCACTAATTGCTTGTGGCTGTTAAAGCTTTTCATGCTTTAAAAAAGTGAAAGTCAATCCCCAGAAAATTCAGGAACTGATAACAGTCTCTGTGCTGGAAGGAGTGGAGATGAGAAGACTTTTGATTTGTAATTTGTGGTCTAACAAACTAATTAAGAAAGAACAAAAAATAATGAAAGCTTTGTTGATTTTATTTAACAGAAAATCCAAGCTGGTTAATTTTTGGGACATGGGTTTAAATGCAGAATGTGGGGTGCCTGAGACCTCCCCAGCCTCACTAGAGAGAGGGTGAGGAGCTCCCCTAAAAGCTATAATTAGGAAGGCAGCGATTCCCCATGAGTTTTTATTTTTGAAGTGTTTTAAATGGCCTGGTCTTGTCCACAGAGCTCACTCCCTCTCTCCTTCCCTGCCTTCTTCCCTCCCAAGCTTCTCTAATGTGGGTCATGTCTCCATGTTTGCAGGTGGCACAGTACAGAATCTGCATTTTTCTTTTCAAAGTTAAAGTGTCTTTGAAATATGGTTTTGCATCTAATGCAGAATGTAGTAAAAAGACTTTAAAGAGCTGCTGACACCTCATGGAAAAGTGAAAAACATTCTGTTGAGAAACAATCCTGCTGGGCTGTCTTATCTGCTGTTCCCTTTGCTCATTTTTGATAGCAAGGGGCACTATAAATATATGTGACTATACATAAAAATGAGAAACCTTGGCAACCAAAAAGAAGGTTGGCTGTTTTCTCATGTTCCTTCACTGTGGGCAGGTGGGTGAGGGTAGACAGAGTTCATCAGTCTCGTTTCATCTTTACAGCTACTGTATTGATGCTGTGGCCATTTGTTGAATGTTGGACTGAAAGGGAGTCACGTACCAGTGGATTATTTTTTCCTAGAGGTATTTGTTAACCCTCTAAAAATAGCGACAGCGGTTTCTGGAGCACTCTGACAAGGTTGGCGGTGGAACAGAAATGAAGCGACGCTTCGGAGCCAGAGGACAGGAGCTGCCATATGGTGATGGGGGCCAGGGCTGTGCGCTGCAGCTTCCCGGGGAAAGAGGCAGGGAAGGCAGCAGTGCAAGGCAGAGGGTGGCTCCCTGCACCTGCTTGGCTCCGAGGCAGAGCAGCACAGCCATCCCGGTATCACACTGGGCTGCTGGGTCACTCTGAGGGTGCTGGTGGGCAATGCCCTGCGGGAGCCAGGCCCACAGACCTCAGGGACCCCTTCCCTGTGATGATGTCTGAAACCCATGACGGTTCCTTTAACTTGCTCTGCAGAACTCAGGTATTGCCTTGTGGAACTAATAGAATTGTTATCATCATAATTGGGACCCCATACAGGCAGATGTCTGCTGCAGGGAGTGACTTTGTTTCCAAAGGACTGGGCAAAGAACCTGCTTGATCGCTTCCTTTCTGATAGGTCTTGCAAAGAACAGCTCTGTCAGAAGCCCAGTAGCGTCTGCTGAGAGGGGCTCAGCCTCTGTACAGTGGATGGAAAATCCAGATCTTGGAGCCTGGGCTACAGAGGGGAGCTGGGGTCCCCTGCCTCATTGCTGGGGTCCTGCAGATGGAACCTGCAGTGCTGCATTGCTAAGTGCTCCTTGGCTGTTAAGTTTTCCAGTCATTTTCCCAGGCAAACGATGCACCTGCCATGGCCTCAGGAGAAAATGTTTATTGCCATATCCATCCACTGTTCAGAAAAAGAAAGTTATTTTGGCACTGAAATACTGTACTCCCCTCCAAAACTGCACCTTGTTCACACTGTCATAAATGGTAAAAATTAAACCACAGTGATGCCTTAGGATTTTAGCTTTTATATTTTCATATGTTTGTAATCCTGCAATTCTTTAGTGTGTAACTCTGAGCTCCATATAGAGTGTTAGCTACTGCTTTTCCCATTTTGGTCAGACACAACAATTCCTCTCTAGGCCTGAGAATCAAGGACACCTCTCTGTTTCAGGCCCCGAGAAATGTAAACAGAAATGAGTTGGGGGGAGCAAACTGAGAGACTGGGACTCTACTGCCTGAAGCTGTAATTAGACAATTAACCTCTGATATGCAAATGGACAAAACTTATATCTGTCCGAAAAACGTGTGGCTGTGTCCATCCTGGGTGCAGTCTCTGTGAGACTCCTGCACTGCCCAAGGCGTACCCTGTGAAGGCCTTTCAATAAATACCTACCCTTTATCCTTTAACTCGGTCTAGCCTCCGTTCCAGGTCAGCCTCTACAAGGCATCAATAGAAGGTGGGATGAAACCTCTGTCAGGTGTTGCAAGATGTGCTTTCCTGTCATTAGCATTTTCTGAAGTAAGAGCCCTTCTACAAAAATCTCTGAGTGCATTATTAGCAAGTCATATGGAAAAGAACTGTTTGAACAAACGACAGCTGTTTTCCAGCTTGGGTCTGCCAGGACTGCCATGAGTGGCTGAGTGATGCGTGACAGTGTGATGGTGCAGGCATCCTGGCAGGGCAGGCCATGTGAAAAATGCCCCTTTTCAGTAGGACAAAGCAAGCAGTTGCCTAGTAGATAAGGCAATCCAATTTAAAATCAAGGGTCAGTCGGGAAGCCAATATGAAACAGGTCTGAACACTCCAGAGTGGTACTGTGAGAGGCTGCAAATCACAGGTAATGTTTACATGGAATTGCAGCTCTGTGAGATGCCACCCAAGGCTGATGGGATTCCTTTTAGGAACTTGGAGTACGTATGGTTTCCAGACATCTCTTATTTAATATTAAGAAAGACTCTTTTTTTTTGCTTTTCTGCACTTGTGACTTGATATTCTCTGAAATTATGAGGTGACATACAGGTATGTTCTGCACAGAGCAATCCAGTTGTGCTGGGTGAGTGGGCTCAGACATCTGCACAGTATCATTCCCCTGTCACCAACTAATGGTGGTATAATTAGAAAAGTCATTAATCCTTGCTCAGCAGTGCTAGAAACTATTTATAGCAAGGTAGAAAGCCCTGCACATGGGGCTAGGCTGGGTATGGAAATTGCTTCTGATGCCATGTGTGTTGTGGGGCCCAAATCAAGAGAGTAATTTGGTTCCAGGAGGGAACTTCCCTTTCTGACCCTATGGAGACAGTGCAAACTGTCTCCTCTGACTGAGATATCACCCTCTGGGCTAGCTGTGGGGAATCCCTTTCGACATCCCCTGCAGGCTGTCACCATCACAGGCTTGGGGGTCTCGGGGAGAGCCCTGTCCTCCGAGCTGGTCTGCATCTCCCACTGCTGTGGAGTGTCCTGGCAGACCACTGATAGCCACTGGCCTGACTGCCCGAAGCCCCAGCCATTTCCCATGCTGGCAGAGCTCCAGTAACAGAGGGCAGGTAGAGCAAACTGGGAGCACACCTCCATGTCTGCACTGCTGCTCAGGGCTGGCAGATTGCACCCGCATCCCACCTCCCACTCCTCACACCTGGGCTCAGCCACCAGGGAGTTTTTGAGATGGCTTTGGCTGGTTAGAGCCCTTTACTCAACTCTCTTCCCACCTGGGGACTCCAGCGGCAGCTGTACCTGTTCATTTGGTGTGATACTGCCCTCTGCCTCCAGATGCTGGTGGTGTGCACAAAGGTTGGTCCTCGGGTCTCTGAGCCAGAGGAGAAACTGAGGCATTGGCGATGTTCAGTGAGTTACGGGCAAGGGAAGCTGCTATTTACAGGCTTCCAGGATGCAGCTCAGCTTGGGCTAAAGTCCATGCTTTTCCTGTACAGGAGTCATTATTTCTGCTTGAGGGGTTCGATCATCTTCCAGTGCCTGGGCTTCACCTTGGTGCCCGCCCAGCTGCTGCGAGAGGGGTGGAGGGAGCTCAGAACTTTCTGAAGCAGCAAAAGAGGCTGCAGTGGAGAACTGCTGGATGTTGGACAGCACGCAGGGAGCCTGCGGAGCTGGTGCAGAGGCAACCACTGCTTGGAAGTGGAGCGCTGCAGGCAGCTGCAGGAGTGGGTGCTGGAGAGGTGCTGGTGGAGCTGTGGAGCTGTGCTGGGGTCAGCTGAGGTGGCACCTTTCAGTGAAACGCTCCCGTTGTCAAGTTAAACACTTCACTGGATTTTGCCTAGTGAGGCACAAATAGCCTGTCTGTGTGCTGGCAGTCAGGCAGCAGCATAACCACAAGGAAATATGTTTCTGTCTGGGCTCGCTGCATCTTCCAGGCTTTGCTGGAACGATTTCTCAAAGCATAAAATTATTTTAGCCTCTGAGATTAGTAGACCAAGCCTTGCCGTCCGCGAGAACGAGACTGAAATCCCTGTCAGAGAGGTCTGGTGGGCAGCTGCTTCCCTCTGCTGCCGCTGAGGTGGGAAACGGGGAGGAGGGAGAGGACCTGTTGGAAATGGGGCACCCGCTGTTTCGGCATTGCGGGAAGTCCCAGTGCTGGCTTTGCCCGTCAGAAGGAGCACTCAGGCTCTGTGGTGTGCCTGCGGTGTGCCTGGATCATAAAAGGTGACCTCGGAAATTGCATTTCCAAACATCTTCCCCGCTCTGGGAACGGTGGCATTGTTCCCAGTGTTTCAGGCTGGGACTGCCTGGGGCTCTTTGTTCAAGCTCCCTGGGTGCTGCAATTCTAGCACAGAGCTAACCATGCTTTGCCAGAGCCCGAGATCCTGGGAGGTGGCTGCAGATCAGCCTTTTGTTATCCCGAGAATTAAAAACTGCAGTTGGGGATGAGCTGATGAAATCAAAGTAAGTTATCTAGGGACATCCCGCGGGCATATTTAGCAGTGTGATGGAGCTAGGGTCAGCCATTCCTTCAGGTTGTTTCAAGCAATACGAGCCGGCAGGAGGACCCACAAACCTCAGTGAAGAGGCACAGAATATTTTAAACACGCTCAGCAAAATTT
Source organism: Callaeas wilsoni (assembly GCA_013398955.1). NCBI lineage: Eukaryota > Metazoa > Chordata > Aves > Passeriformes > Callaeidae > Callaeas > Callaeas wilsoni. Next base: position 4,841 of record VWPU01008145.1, on the reverse strand, counting down.
GTTTTGCAAAGAACCTGCTGCTGCCTGCTTGGATTTCACTGCTGAATGTCAGGAAAGGAGAAGTCCAAAGTGCATCGTGCCGCAGAAGAGAATCTGAGAGGTGGCAGTCGCAAAGGCACAGGGGCTGCCCAGGCCCAGTGAGGGCTGCTGACAGCAGCTCTCTGGGCACGGGGTGGGTGGGCTCCTCGCTGTATCACACCTGAGCAGCCCCACGTGTGCTCACGGCCGCAGGGTTTGGGAACTCTGATGTGAAGTTTTCTCAAGCCTCTGCCTCCTTCCTCCGGGTACGCCCAGGAGCTGCCCTGCCCAGCGCCATTGCTGCTTTGTGCTCTCCATCAATCTGCCATCTCTGCTCTTAACGGACACAGGAATTGGATTTGGGAAAGGAGTGGCACAGAACTGGAGGTAGCTTTCATCTGCCCACAGCCACTTGCACCAGTGGCAGCAGCTGCTCTGTTTGTCCCACGTCGCGTTGGAAACGAGGTCCCAGTTCAGGCAGGGTTTGCTGCAAGGATGTTTCTCTCATAAACAGTGGGCAAGTAACTGTGCCCTTGCCTATGGTTTCCTCTCCTCTTCATTCCCCCATGCCTGAGAGTGCAGGAAATGGAACCTGGAGAGCACTGTATAGGCCAAGGGAGGGAGGGGAAATAGAAAATGCCGTCAGGAAGACGAGATGTTGCTGCATCGCATGGTGAAGCATCATTGCTCCTCTCCTCAGAATTCACTCTGAATCCACAGGCTGACGTCGGACTGTTCCAGGGGAAGGCCTGGAGTATGTGGCGTTCACCACATGTCAGTTGTTTTACTGGAAGGAGATAGAAAGTAGATTTTTAAAGCGCAAGATGCAGCTCCCTGCAGCAATCCCCCTCTGTCTGACAAGGTGACCTACTCCCAGTCCTGGTGCTGATGTGCTTGGGCAGGTTTTGCATTGTCCTTGGGTGGGCTCTGATGTGCAGGCACTGAGCTGTGAAGGCACACAGGAGCTGGGTCTTCCCGTGCCTCCTGAAAAACTCAAGTATTAATTTCCCTTTGCTTATTTCCCTTCCACTGGTGCCTTTGCCATGCCCGACCTCTGACCTGTGCCATGGCTGCTGATTAAGAAAATGGCTTTAAAGAAGTTGCTTTCTCTTTTTCTTCCCTGGGGAGAGGGGGATAAAGAGCTTTTACATAAAGGTGAATGGATAGTCCTGCAGAGCTTGGTCATACTCTGGGCTCTTCGCTGCCCCAAGGCTGGGGATCCCATGGGGGGAACCCCCACAGTGCTGCTGTGCTGGGCGTGGGCTGTGCTTTTGGCCCTGCTATGGGGGCTTGGCTCACTGCACACTCTGATGTTTAATTAATATCAATTAATTTCTGACCAGAAAACAGGTCCATATTTAATCTGTGATTGAAAAATATTTTCCTGAGCAGCCCTGTGGGGTGATGGTTACTGGACCATATGCTTGCCATGGGTAATGCTTAGCTTGGCTTTTGGGAGGAAACAGGGCTGGTGGAAGAGTCAAGTTAATCAGTGCGACTGCACACCAGAGTAAAACTAGAGAGAAATGGATTTTTTTCTTATGGAAAAAATGTGGTGTTCCTATAAAAATACAAGGAATCTGAAATAATTCATAGCCATGATGTGCGTGAGAGCAAGGGTGAGCTTCCTCTGGACGAGGAGGTTTGATAAGAAATTCAATTCCTCCCTCAGCTGAAGGGCTGTGGACGTCTCCTGTGAGAGAGGGAGGTTTGTGCCTCCTTCTCAAGGCAGAGCAGCCCAAGCGCACGGAGAGTTGGGGATTATTGCAGGAGCTGTGTGTCCTGCCGGATGCCGGCAGCGGGGGCATGCAGGATGAATTGTGAGAGCAGAGCAGTCACAGCAGCAGTGCCTGCTGGTGGGCATGGGCTGCACCTGGCCTGACCAGGCTGCTCCAAGGGGCAGCACACCCTGGCTGGCTCAGGGTGCTGCATCCATCGGGCTTGGGGTGTGTGCACAGCCAAGCTGTGAGTGCTGGGAGTGGAATGCCTGTGCAGGTGGCACTGGAGAACTGGCCCCAGATGTTATCAGATCGTTTCTTTTCCGGCCAGCCTGGCAAGTTCACTCATCTGTCCCGATCTTCTGCATCCAGAGGCATTGTCAGAGGCAACACAGCATGTCCAGAGCCTTTCCAGGAATGAATCAGCTCTAGTTTGTGATCTGCTTTGTTCCGTGTCTGTGGTAACCTCTCCTTCTTTGGAGAATAAGATTTTAAAGCGCTTATGAAAATGATCAAACCCTTCAGCTTCACTACTGTGATTAATCAATCACAGCTGCTGCTTTACAGCTCCTTGTTTTAATGTGCTTTGGGTTGTTCCAAAGTTAGCCCAGCACTGAGCCAGGAAATATATTCCTGAGCCCTGCAGGGCGCTGGGATAGAGCAAAAGCTGAGTTTTCAACATCATTTCCAACACTTCTTGTGCCGATGCTGCCATTTATTGCCAGTGAGCATGGGATGCTCCTGGGAATTAGATAATCCCCCCAAAAATGTGAGGAAAACATTTGAGAACCAGCTCTTCCCTGAATGGCAGCTGCATCATTGCAAATACTGTCTGATCTGCCCTTCTTAGCACTGAAGTATCTCAGACTCCAGGTGGCATCTCTAAAGAGTTTGTGTCAATTTTGGAGGCTTAGTTGCATGGCTTAAATGCTCCTTAGCACTTATTTTTTTACAGCTAAAGAGCCAAGCAGGATCATGAAGCTCAGATACTTTGTAAAACTGCTGTCAAGCAGATTAAGCTGGAAATGGAAAATTTGCTGGTGAAGTCTTTTCTTTCTGTTTGTGTGATAGAGGGTTATTTAAAGTCCATTTCACTGAGGTGAGGTCCCAGGTACCTGATAGCAAAAGGACAGTGGCGTGGCTCAGCCTGCTGCATTGCACATACAAAATCCTTGAGACTGTCTGCAAAGTATATTTAATAGAAACAAACTACACAGGCTCACCTCTTGGAGGTCCTGACAACACCCCGTTAGTGCCCCTCAGCCATGGCTGGGCTGTGGGTGCCTGCAGAGCTCTCACAGGCCCATTCTGCCATCGCTCTGTGACATGTGCCACATCTGCTTCCCAAAAAGAGGGGTTGCTGAAGGTGCAGCATTTTTATCAGACCCTGGCAAAGCTGACAGCTGGACAGCAGAGCAGTTTGATGAGAAAAGGGGGACGCATGTAACCACCCTGATTAGCCAAATGTTCAGGAGGGGAATGATGCAAGCTTAGTTTCACCTGGCTTTGGAAGTGAACGCACAAAGGAGCCTTTTCATATCTTGACATACAAGACAAGTATGCCACAGTTCCTCTGGGGTGCAACTGCCAACTGCCTTGAGCTGCAAAGCTTTTAAGCCATCTCCCCTCCCCTGTGGAGACCCAGCAACCTCATCCCTGCTGAGGGATATTATGGGGACTAAGGGAGGTGGAGCAGAGCCAGATTAACTGCCTTTGTCCTGGTTGTTTGCACAGCCTTACACCTGGAAGCACAGGGCTTGAGGTACATCTCTCTGCTCCATCACACCCTCCACTTCTTACGTCATCTGCAAGGCTCATCTGCTGGCAAACGAGGCACCAGCCAATTCAGTAGAGCTGGGACAGAAAGCCTCCCTGACGCCAGCTATTCCTCACCCTTCTCTCCATTGTAGGCCGAAAGGAAGGCGGTGAGATGGCATTACCACTGCAGGTGTGCTTTGGCAGAGGGATGGTGCATGGACTGTGGTCACCTACAACCTGGGCTTCCAGGACTGTCAGTCTGCATTCTGAAGTGACTTTGCCTGGGGATAGTGTGCACAAAGATAAGGGAAATCCACCTTCTTTCCAGATTCAGGCATGACTGGATTTCAGAGTGGGGAGGCAGTTTGGTTTGAGACTGACCTTGCATCACAGACTCCCAGGCATGCGTGTCTCATGCTCTATTAGGGATGATGTTCCCATCGTGTAGTTTGCAGGGGTCTGTGTCCCCCCGATTTCTCCTTCCCCTGTTTATTGCTTTGCTCTGATCCTTGCCTTGCTCCTCTACTCTGACCCTGGCCTGGGGCACTTGTCCATTGCCTGCTGCCTCCCGTGGGGCTGTGACTAACCTTTGACTGGAGACAAACTCATCCCGTTCCTTTGGTATTTGCTCTCCTCCAGCCTCTGCGTTGAGGAAGCCGTTCCTGCCCATGCAAGAACTTGCCTCCCACTGTCCCCACGTGCTTCGTGTGGTGGGCGCCTGCAGTGCCAGGCATGCTCGCTCCATAAATCCAGGGTATTAAAATGAGTGCGTCATCTGCAAAAGTAAGAGTCTGGAAGTATGTTCTCCCTGGCGACTGTGATACCCTTCACAGCCTCTGCCCTGCAAATTAGGTATGCACATCCTTCTATTTTCACAGTGGGGAAAACTACAGACTCACAGAATGACTTGGGTTGGAAGGGATAGTAGAGATCATGCAGTTCCAAACCCTTGACATGGACAGGGACACCTTCCATTAGACCAGATTGTTCCAAGTCCCGGCTAACCTATCCTTGAGCACCTCCAGGGATCCAGGGGCAGCCACAGGTTCTCTGAGGAACCTGTACCAGGGCCTCCTCACCCTCACAGGGAGGACTCTTTTCACACACCTGATTCAAATCTCCCTTCTTTCCGTTCAAAGACGTTTCCTCGCGTCCTGTCGCTCTCTACCCATGTCAGACTTGTACCCCGGGTGGTGGCCAGACCGGACGGCTCCGCTGCGCCTCAACCTGCCCGCGCCGGGGACCGCGAGGCGCGGGGGCTGCGGGGGCTGCGGGGGCCGGAGGCTGCCGGGCAGGCGGCCCTGCGGAGCGCGGCGGAGCCAATGGCGCTGCCGGGGAGGAGCCGCG
>VWPU01008144.1:584-17681 GCA_013398955.1 Callaeas wilsoni | reverse complement strand
CCGGGCCCTGCCCCCTGGCGGCCTCCCGGCCCCGGCGCGCCGCCGCTCCACCGGCGTGGCTCCCGGGAGGGCCCCCGAGCGCTGGGGAATGCTTACGGGATTTCGAACTGAAGACACTGCTGAGGGGAGGCCTCGTTAATGTGTACGAATAGATAAAGGGTGCGTGTGAAGAGGATTCAGCCAGGCTCTTCTCGGTGGTGCCAAGCAATAGGACGTGAGGCAACGGGCAGAAACTGATGCACAGGAAGTTCCACCTGGATATGAGGAAGAACAACTTCACTGTGCAGGTTACCGAGCACTGGGACAGATTGTCCAGAGAGGTTGTGGACTCTCCCTCACTGGAGATGTTCAAGAACCACCTGGACACAATCCTGTGCCAGGTGCTCTGGGATGACCCTGCTTGAGCAGGGAGGTTGGACCCGATGTGGTCCCTTCCAGCCTGACCTATTCCGTGATTAAATGTACAGTACATACACCATATCCTCCTGGCAGTGCCTAACAGCAGCCTTACAGAGGGCAGGAAGGCTGGGTGTGGGAAAGGAGGAAACCCATTCACACCAGGCACTGGGGTGAGGCTGTGGTGCTACTGCCCTTGCACTGCAGGCCTCCTGCGAGGAAGATTTATGCGAATTCACTCAAGTATCAAGGGAGGTTTATGCTAATTCACTCAAATATCAAGGGAAACTGCTCCGGTGCTTTTCCCAGGATGAGGCTTCATTCTTCACTGTTACTGGGTGTGCTAACCCCTTGATTTCCCTAAATACTGAGAATTTGGCTATATCATTTGCAGTAGCAAAAGATTGTTCATGTTTTCTCATGATCTTTTAATACAATTTTACTCCTTTGTAGACCTTAAAGTGTGGTTGTTCAAACCACTGTGGCAAACCTAGTCTCACAAACCGATATTAACTAATTTATACATAAGCTTGACCCAAAAATTTAAAATTGAAGTATAGGTATCCCTATACTGGGCACTCTGGTAGGGAAAGCAGGATAGTCAGTTCCCTGCTCTGGCTGCTAGTACTGTGTGGCCTCAGGAAAGCTGTGACTTGGTTTCCTTTTCTTAAATCAGATTTGGGGCAGGAGATTGTTTGGAAAATGGTTCGCACCCTGAGCAGTGATACGTGAAGAAAATAGTAACATTAAGGAGTAGGAAGGGACCTTAAACATCATCTAGTCCCAACCCCGCCCACAATAGGCAGGGACACCTCCCACTGGACCAGAGCTCCATCCCAACTGGCCTTAAACATTTCCAGGGATGGGGCATCCAGAACTTCTCTGAGTAACCTGTTGCAGTATCTCACCACCCTCACAGTAAAGAATTTCTTCCTAATATCTATCCTAAATTTCCCCTCTTTCCGTTTGAACCCATTAGTCCTTCTAATCCTGTGGGCTCTAGCCCAAAAATGGCACATTAGGCCAGTTTATATCGATCCTGTAGATACCAGCCTGAGCATGGGATCAGGCACATGGTGCTCCTGAAAGGCAGCTCTCCTCTGGATGGAGATTTTCCCTTGTTTGAACCAAGACCAAACCCATGGACGTAGACTGGCAAGGTCCAGTGGCCAGCCCGAAATGGCTGGCGATATTGTGACCCATGCAGGCCTGGAAGGGAGGAACAGGGGACGGGGCCAAGTCTCTGCTTTCTTCTCTCGGGATCGGCTGCCTCAGGTCCTGTCCCCTCCCAGGTGGGTCTCTGCCATCACTGGGCAGGGCAGGTTCAAAGAATCAGAGACTTCTTAGGGTTGGAAGGGACCTCTGGAGATCATCCAGCCCAACCGCATGGCAAGGCAGGGTCACCTCGAGCAGGTGACACAAAAACACGTCCAGGTGGGTTTTTAAAGTCTCCAGAGAGCAAAAATCCAGGACCTCCTTGGGCAGCCTGCTCCAGTGCTCCACCACCCTCAACGCAAAGTTCTTCCTCATGCTGAGGTGGAACGTCTTATGTTTTCATTTCTGGCTACTGCTCCCCGCTCTCTCGCAGGGCACCACTGAAAAGAGTCTGGCACCATCCTCCTGGCACCCTCCTTTAAGATATTTATACGCATTAGTGCGATCCCCTCCCAGTCTTCTTGGGCGCCATTTCGGCAGGCCCGGGTCCCCTCCTGTCCCTTTCCCGGGCCGGGCGGCGGCAGAGGGCGCTGGCCGGGGCGGGCGGGAGGAGGCCGGCGGCAGCCGCAGCCTTATCAGCGCGCCGCAGGCCGGGCCGGGCCCCGGAGCGTGAGGTGAGCGGGGACGGCCCGTCCTGGCCTGGGCTCCGGTGATGCCTCAGCTCCGTCGCAGCCGGGAGCGCCTTGACAGCCCGGCAGGCTCCGGCCCCCGATGGCCAGGGTGACCAGGACACCGCGTCCTGGCGTTACGGGGAAGGGCCGGAGAACAAACCCGACCTTCCCAGATCCTCCCCTCTGCTCTGTTATAAGGCGTTGGTAGCCTAGAGCCTGGGTGGTGTTATCCCTCTGGTACCCGCTGAAGGCGTTTTTTCGAGGGTAGGGTGATAAATCCGTTAAGTTTTATTGCCCCGAGACGCCTCCATTGCCCAGGACTCGCGCTGTGCACCTTGAGGCGAATGCGCCGCTCGAAAACCTGCAGGTCAGCTTTCTGGGTGGAGAATTAGGACTCGCTGTACAGCGTGGCACATCTGTGCTGGGGTAAAAAACCAGTTACTGCATGGAGATATCCCTGAAGTAGCATTACTTAATAAGGATACTGCCTGCATCTCTAGTTTAAATTATATATGACTGTCTTTTGGAGAAGCTTTATCATGTTCGTCCATTTTTTTCACTGTCAGCCTTGTTTTATTTGAATTAGTCCGTCTTAAAAAGAACTTTAAGAGTAAGCTGTGTGGGGAATATAGGAGAAAATGACCATGACAGTGGATGAGGGACTATTTTTGTGAAATATGGACCAGGCTTTTTAATATGGACCACTTATGCAGTGCATAAAGAACATTTGTTAACATTGGCAGCAGGCCTTCACATGTGTTAAGAAACTCAATAAGGGCACTGGCAATACCAGGAGGATATTGATTCGTATGTGCAGTGTATTTATACTGAAAGTGATTTTGAAAACAACTGGATAAAAACTTTGTTATCAGAAGTGTCTGCTGTCTGTTTTCCACGTGCTTCTGTGATGCTCTAGAAAGCCAGGTAGAATAATTCACAAGCCTTTCCATGCCATTGGGTCACTTCTAAGGGTGGAAGTGCCAAGGTGAAAGCTAGGTCATCACTTGAGACAGAACAGCTGCAGAAATTTTCAGCTGCTTAGGGCTTTCATTTATTTCCACCATTTTGAGGGTGCCGTGGTGCATTAAATATCAGGTTGTTCTTGCGGTTCACTGCTTCTTTCTTATTTTTGACCTCTGGTAGAGATTTAATTAATACCATCCTTTAGGTTGCTCTTAGCTCAGCTTGATCCCTTTCCAATCACTGTTTTCATTTCAGGGTTGGTTTGGGAAACATAGTGAAGTGGAACTGTTCTAACTCTTCCTGACTCCTGCCTGCTGTCCTGGGTGCCGGTTTCTGACTGACAGTCTCGAGGCTGAGTGGGCTGGGATGGTCTATGATCACGCTGGTGGTCCCTGGTTTGTTTAGCTGCTAACAGCTGACACCTGTGCTGAAGAGTGATGTGTGCAGAAGGAAAAACTAGGAGGAAAAACAGGGGTTTTGAGTCATATTAATCTGTAACTGGAAACTGCCTGGAATGACATATCTCCTATATGCTTTTATAGATTGCATATTCAGTAGTTACTGCTTGAAGTATGGCTCTGACCCCATTTTGAAATTTAAATGGAACTGGAGGGAAGTGACTGGTACAAGCTCTTTGTTCTTGTTATATATTATGTCATTTGCATCCATTTTCAAATCTCCCTGACAAACTTCTTACTCTGTTATGTGTTCTTTACTAACTCCTAGAAGAAAGAACTACACATTCTTCAGGCAGACATACTATGAAGAAAAAATGTAAAATTACCTGTACTTAAGAAGTTTGCCACTGCAGTATGATAAACTGAGAAAAACATTCCTTTCATTCCCTTCTCTCTCAAGTCTTCACAAAGTACTTTAAGTGAGAGTGGGTAATCCCTTAGGAATGCATGTATGTGTGCAAAGGTTTCGTGGCAGAGGGTGAGATTTACATGCAGTAAGGTGGGTGCAATAATAATTTCTGTGAGAATGGGCGCAGACATAAAGTTGTAAGTGCCGTGGTGACCTCTCTGTTCTTACTGTTATAACATGTTGAAATCTCACCCAGTTTTGCAAAATAACGTCACGCATACTTGGTGACGAATCTTACAGAGAATTATGCATGCAGACAGTATATGAGCTCAGTCAGTGCTCTTGCAGCCACCGAGCTCTTGCAGGACTTAATCTGCTTCCAAAATGGTGCTGATGGTGTTTGTGTTCCCTCAGTTGCCTGGGAGCCCTGGTCAGAGACAGGTGTTGACACAGGTGTTGTAATAAGCTCTGTATCTGTGAAGTGGGAAATGACAAGGGAATAGAAGTAGGTAGGAAATAACACCGATGAGCAGGCACTGAGCATACCAGTAGCCCAACTGTTGCCAATTTGCTGCAAATGCCAGGTGGAGAGAGAAGAGTGTGTGGTTTTGAGGAGTTTATAGGTTTAAATGAGGACTGTGTGCTAGTTTCAGTGATTCTGCCTTGGAGGAACACTTTCCACGTGTCTGGGCACTTGGAGAGTGTGGACAAGTGCTGGTTTAGAACATCCAGAAAGTGCATGATGGCTGCTGCTCTTAGGAGCTTTGGGTCAGGACTGCTGGTGGATGAGAGTGAAAAGGCTGCAGAAGTCTTGAAAAAGGAGACAAGGGAATCTGGTATGATGGAGGAGAGTTCACTGCTGGGATGATACAGTTAAAGGTAGTGACTAAGAAAAGGATCTAGTCATCAGCTTTTAAAATAGATGTTGAGCTAAAAATGCGATGCCAGAGAAGAACAAGCAGTAATACGGTTTTATTTAGTAGGAGCCCTTTTTTTTTTCCTAAGATCAATATTAACTTTTAAATTGGATGATGAAAAATATAGCTATTCCTATCCCTTAGAAAATTAGATATTTTATAACCATGTACTTTGTTTTTTGAAAGGAGGCTGTAAGAGGGAAAATGGTGAGAAAATAATTTAATGGGATTTATATACAGAAAATGTTTATGAAATTTTTTTAATGCTATCTATTTTTGAATTAGAGATAAATCTTAACATGCAATAGGTAACATTAAAATTTGTTCTATGACTCAAACTGAAAGTGTTGTTTTTAAAAAGCTTTAAAGTTCATTTGGCAGCTCAGTACTTTTTTTGTTTTTAGCGATTGTTCAGTCACACCGTGCAACTAAAAACCTTGGGTTTTACCTTGGACCAAATAAATTATTTCTCTAGATAGACAGCTAAATAAATGAGAGACACCTGGGAGTTAAATCTGAATTTTACTTCTTCTAAATTAATACCTTATCCTGCACGTTACTGTAGCATTTTAAATACTTTTACAGTGAAAATGAAACTAATAATTTCTTTTCACATTATTGCTCTTTCTTTGCAGTTTTAGCAACTTCAGCATTAAGGTTATATTATTTTGGGACTAATTTTAAGATGCATTTGTTCTTTTTTATTTTGATGGTGAGCTCTGATTCTCTTTGCTAGCACTGGAGCTGATGGTGTTCAGCATTCAGAAGATTCAACCCTTGTTGTTCTTCCCATTGTGGAAAATTTTGAATTTCTCAATTCAAAATTGCAGGAAATCTGCTGTCCTTGTTACAAAGCTCGTAAGAGATCATTGGAAGCACAAGATAAATGTTGCTAGTTAGGAAAACAAATTAAAGCAAGCCTTTTCTCAGTGTTTCACTGTTTGGTTGAAGGCTAATGTCAATATGAACACTTAACTCACACTTCTAATTATTTAGTCAGCTCCATTACCCGTGGCAGAAATTTGACTTGCGGCTTTTTGTTTTCCACAGCACCTGTGGCTGACGCTGTTTGCTGAGCCCACCCCAGTCTGAGTGGGTAAAAGGCCACAGCTTTCCAAACAGAGAGGCAGCAGTTGGGGTTGCCAGGAGCTCCAGAGAGGTCAATGATTAGCAGGGGTCTGGGCGTGTTGGCAGGCAGTGCAAACGGTGATGGCTTCAGGGAGCAGGGTGGCGTTGGCAGGTACAGGAGCTGGGAGAGGAGCTGGCTGATGTGGGGATGGCCGTCAGCAGCCATTCCGCTGCTGGGGCTGTAGCTCTGAAGGGAGCTTCATGCCTGGGCCTGAGCTTTGTGCTACAGCACTGTAGCCAGAAACCTCAGCTTTTGCTGTGAGGCTGAAATGTCTGCAATTCATTGGCTCTTTTTCTGATTAAGTTTGGTTTTATTTTATTAATAGACTTGGATCGTCTGTCTAATAAACAAACATGAGTCATCTGAAGTTGTTTGCAGCTACGCTGAAGAGGCATGGCTTTAAACTTGTGGAAAAGCAGGATATAGCCAGAAGGGCATTTTTACATGGCCAACGGTATTTTTCATCAGGAACCTCAGAGCCATTCCTGAGTGGGAGTAATTCCAATTATGTGGAGGAAATGTACTATGCATGGCTTGAAAACCCTAAAAGTGTACATAAGGTAAGTCTAAAACTTGACTATGATGCTGGGTTAAGAGTGGAATAGGTTTCTTTTACTTTTTCACTTGCTTTTTAAATAAAAAGTTCAGGAAAAGGTCTTGTGTGAAATGAAAAATGTGAAATTAATTTCCCACCTATTGATTGGTGTAAAATGTGATATTGCAACTACAAAAGTACAGAGGAGGCACAGGCATGGTAAGCAGAGCAGGAGGAATGAGAAGTCCAGACCAAAAATAGAAAGCTGCTCTGAAACTTTATTCTTCCATGGAAATGCTGGTCAAGCAGTCAGTTAAGGTAATTAGTTCCATCCAGAAGAAGACCCACGAATAAAATATATTTAATTTTTTGGTTTCTAATAAGCCTATATCAGAGAACATTTTATATTTAAATAATATGTGTCGATGTTGGTACTTCTAAACTGTCTGAAGAAGACGAATGTTCAGTTCCCTTTAGATTAAACTGTGGAAGTTGTAACCTTAAAACTGAATCTGAAATTGTCAGAAAATTGTTCTTAAGTATCTTGAAAAGTATTTTGTTTTGTATCTCTCCTTCTCTCTCTAGGCAATAGACATTTGTTTGCTTTTCTGAAAACTCTATTACCCAAATCCTTTCTTGTGGACAAAATACAAAGACTTATTTTTTAACAAGCTTTCTGCTGACAAGGAGGGCTCTGTTATGGTGATACATGTATACTAACTTAAGAAGTTGATGAGAAGTCTGATCAATTCCAAGACAGACAAGTCATTTTCCAGGAAGTAATGTGAATTGTGCCCAAAATGTTTACCAAATTGGTTGTCTGTTCCCTTATTCTCAAGGCGCGTATATCAAAATGTCACTGGGAAGTTGTTGTTCTAAGTCTGATAATCTGTCTGGAGCATGAGGAAGTGATGCATGCCGAGGGCAGAAACAAAAAAGGAAACCAAAAAGGGTGGGTTTGTAGGTGTTTTTTCTTTGGATGTTGTGTATGAACTTAGTCTTGTTGAAATTTGGCATACGCAGTGCCAGCTCTGAAGACTGTTATTCACATAGCAGGTAGATTCTAGGTGTTTTGTGTTGTACCTGAACTTGGGATGGAGAAATCCTCTCCAGGAATGGCTCTTTCTCATCTGACTTGGAGCCCTCATCCCGTAGCTGCCAGCTGAGCTCCACCAGTGTGGAGTGGGGTAGCACGTTGTTTGGGTGCAGTGAATTAATTTCTGCAAAGCCCTCCTGATGTGTCAAGGCTGGAAATCGATATCAGCCCTTTTATACTGGGGACACGGAAGGGATGAACTCATGCCTAAGGAGTGTGTGGTGACATCAAGGTGACATCTTGTCTTTTATTGTATTCACATTATATTGGCTTCTGGCAAACTTCTTTCCTTTTAGATGACTGAAATTGCCGGTTCATCCCCTTTGCAGTGGAGCGCGTTTTGCTGCCGTGAAGCCCCGCAGGCATGTCTGTGGGTGGGAAGCTCCCCTCGGTGCGGGCGGAGGGGCGCAGAGCCCGCCCCAGCCGGAGCGCGGGGCCCGCCGCCCGGAGCTGGCCGGGGTGCTGAACCGAGGCGGCCGGGAAACGCACACCTGCGCGTTAGGGACCGGTGCTCGGGGTAGGCGGAATCGCTAAAAATCCTGCCGAAAGGCCATCCAACTCATCTGGCAGTTCAGGCGCAGTCTGAGCCTGAATCCTGTTGAGGTGGTGCAGGTTGTGGGTTGAACAGCAACCAATAAATCACCACAAGTGAGTTGATAGAGGAATGTACGGTGTGGCCCAGGGAATGGATCCCAGGTGATTCAAGATGCATTTTTATCGTGTTTTAACCCCATCTGGCAACCACGCAGCCACTTGCGTGCTTTCTCTCACACACATGCATGAATGGGGGAAAGAATCAAAAGGGTAGAAGTGAGAAAACTTGTGGATGGAGATAAAGACAGCTTAAGAGGGAAAGCAAAAGCTGCGTGCACAAGCAAAGCAACACAAGGAATTCATTCACCAATTCCCATGGGCAGGCAGGTGTTCAGCCATCTCCAGGACAGCAGGGCTTCAACACATATAACAGTGACTTGGGAAGACAAACACCATCACTCTGAATGTCCCCTCTTCCTTCTTCTTTCCCCATGCTGAGCACGATGTGGTTTGGAACATCTCTTTGGTCAGTTGGGGTCAGCTGTCCTGGCCGTGTCCCTCCCAGTTCCTTGTGCACCCCCAGCCTCCTCAGTGGTGGAGTGAGGAGCAGGAAGGCCTTGACACTGTGTAAGCTCTGCTCAGCAATAACAAAAACATCTCTGTATTGCCTACCCCATTTTCAAATCCAAACCAGCTACTGTGCCATAAATTAACTACCCCAGCCCAAACCAGCACAGTTATAAAACTGTGTGAATTCTTTTCTGGGTTAACTGTGTTTAATAAACTTGCGACAGTAAAAAACTGAAGTAAATTCACTGTGTCCCTGATTTATGAGGCTTAAAAGAATATGATGGATGGAAATAATGGATTACAGCTATTCTTGCCTAAATTATTAGTTTTTTCACAGCCTATGAAAAAAAAGGAGGGAGAGGGGGAAGAAGAATACCAATTAATTTTACTTTGTTTCATCAACAAAATTAATTTTTGGTTTCTTGAAAACCATCTCATTTCATTGGCTGAACACTGCAGATACCTTCCCGAGATTTTTGGTGGCAGAAATTGTTCAATTTGAGCTTTCATAAAACAAGTTAAAAATGTTAAGGGTTGAAATCACCCTGTTTTCTTAAAAATACAGAAAAATTCATACTGTGATCTTGACTGTGAAGTTGTGCATTTGTCATTGTGGTATGGAAAGGAGAGGAAGTGTCAGAAAATAACATCAAGAGACACCACGTGGTGTTGATTATGGTATTGTTAATAATTTGGCTGTCTGCAGGCCACTCATACTTCATTGTTTTATTCAGTACGTCCAGCGTGGTTTAGACAACTAGCTTGTACATTTAGACATTGCATTCTCTTTCCTCATTTTCCTTTTTATACCCTATTTCTCCTCATGTTTCTTCTTAGATAGCCCTTTTTCAAAGGGGATGTGCCTCCTCATTTATTAGATGGAAAAGCTTGATTTTTCCCGGGCTTTAAAAATCATACTCTATTCAGTTGTACTTAGAAACTCCAATTAATCAGGGCTCCTGGACTGATTTGCCTCTCAGAAGATTCGAGGGGACATGTCTTCCCACGTATACTGATTTACAACTGTTTGAAATATGCCTGTCACATTCCATTGAGCATATTCAGTGTTTCTAAGAAATTCTCCTTTCTATGTATATCATGGTTGTCTGTCAAGGAATATGCATGCGTGTGTGTGTGTATATATATATATATATATAACTTTGATTCTTGTACAAATAAATTTCTAATGACTTCCTGCTTTTCCTTGGCTTTTGAATTTCCTATCATCAGAGTAGCCAAAACAACAGTCAGAATAAGATGACGTGGGCTCTGAAAAAGGCGTCATTATTTCTGCTTGAAGCTTGGTGTCAGGGCCATAGATCATAAGAGAGAAGCTTGACAAGGCTCAGTTATTACTATCACAAGATTAATTACAAAACTGCATGGTTGGCTATGGAGTACATAATGCCTGCCATGTTATCCTGTGTGCAGCCGCTCTGCCGTGAGTGTGTAATCACCTTCTTGGTTTATGGCCTAGGAAAAAGTGTGGGGGTTGTTTTGCTTTGACTTCATTTTATTCCTTTTCTTTTTTAAATGATACAGTGGTGCTCAGTGTGTGCGTTCTAAGGCTTTACTGTCCTCACTGCAGTTTATGAATATTGTGATGGCACTAGGAGAAAAACCCCAAACCATCAGGATAAAGCATATGTTTCTTGTTATTCTAATTGCAACACTGTTTATTATATGACAGTAAAATGTTGTCATTGAATCACTTGAATTGTGTTATATTACTTGAGCAAATAACGGTTAACTACAACATAGATTTGCTGATATATAGAAGAAAGAAAATGTATCGTTTATCGCTATAGTAATTTTTTTTTGGTGAATGTATTTTTGTATTATAAATCTCTACCATTTTCTTGAAGAACTTTACTAATTTAGTTGAGAAGCTGCAGGTTTGCTGTTAGAGCAAGCTGGTCTTCTGTCTGTTCAGTCACATGGCAAATGCTGTTGCCAAAGACTGACATTGATACACAGAACTTGAAGACTATAATCTGGTATCAATCTTGAAAGACACTATAGGAATTTGTAAAGGCTTTGATGGATGTGTATCTAGTAAAAACTAATTTTCTGTAGCCAAATGATGTATTTTCCCTCCCCTCTGATTAAATGTCAAGCCTGTCCAACAAATCAATAAGTTCAAAAATGTGATAGGAAAAAATAGTCTGGGTCCATTCTGTCTCAGCTGGTTGCATCTTCAGATGGAAACATTTTCTTCATATTTGTGAGTTTGCATGAAGAAAGAGCCCTATGCTGATTGTCCTTAAACAGATAACTTGTTGGGCAAGTGTATTTGGAGTTTAACAACTCTCTCAGCAGAGCATTTGTCTAAAAACGCATTCAGTTGTTTGTGGGACTGTGCTGTGATAACTTTTACATTTAAATGACAAGGTTTTACTCAACATTATCATCATTGTATGTGTATCATGGCATTGGAATATGTAACGAAGAAATCTTAACATAACCAAAGCAAGTTCTTCATTAAAACTTCAAATGTGAGAGATGTCATGGGTCAAAATGTGTGTTTGGAATTTCCTCATTTGATGTTTAATGAAAAATTATAACAGTGTATGGCCCAAATAATTTATCCAGTCTAAGTACCTTTAGTAGTTAAAAAAGGGATGATGATTGTTTTTCACTGTCTGAGGTCTACAGACTCTCAGACTGGATGCTGTGTAGGCATGGAATAACAATACTGTTCTTAACACAGAGCAAGAAGGTGTATAGAGAGAATCCCAGCTGAAATACAGTCACACTAATAGGCTCTTGTAGACCACTTATAGGATGTAAATTCAGACTTCTAATCTCAGTGTGGCTGCCAAGGTGTCAAGGTAAGAAGAATATAATAAATGGGCATAAATAAGAGAGAGAGAAGGAATGAATTCTTCATCAGTGTGTCTGGAAGTGGTCACCACACATGATCTGTCTGCCTTAATTTGTCAGGCCATATAAAAGTCAGGCTATGTTTAGATAAGCCTGTGTAAGAGCAGGGTGATAAATTTACTGTATTTGAATCGATGCAGCTTTGCATGAATAAAGAAGTAAGAGGGGTGCATTAAAGCAATGTTTCTTGGGCAGTGGCCTCATGCTAATGATGAGGTTCCCACCCAGAGGTTCAATGAATTCCCTCACTTCCACAGCTTGAACTTGGAAGGTTGGGTGATGTTTAGCTCCTTTATGCTGCCCCTCTCATGGTGTTTCTGAACACCTTAAAGCTTTCAGAAATTTCAGTAGGAAGACTTTTTGCCAATAAAAACAGGATTTTGTAAATATTTTTCTGTCATGCCATGTTTGTTAGATTACATTATTTTGATTCTTTTGTGAGTTCTGTAATGCATATATTAAGTAATCTTTTTAAAAGAATTGCTTTGAACTACTTTTTCTTTTTTCTGGCACTTGGTTCTTTGAAATGTAATGGAAATGTGCAAGGCTCACAGCCTTGCAGAAATTTCTCTCTTGCAGTTCTTTTATTCCAGTCACAAAGATATGTAAGTTTTTAAATAGCTTCCTTTTTGTTTTCTGAAGTTAGCCATCTGAGGGAAGTGTTTTACATAGTCTTCCTTCTTTGTTGAGTATAAGTGTCTCAGATGTTTTGTCCCATTCTGCTACCCTCTGTTAGCATTCATGCATCTGATACCATTCTAACCTGGCACAGTGACTACCTCATCAGAACGGAAACGGTTCAGGAAAACAAAATTTGGGCATATGTGAGTGAAGTAGCCTGTGTAAAAGCACAAAAGGAAATAAAAAGATCTTTTGTTTGTTGTGATTCAGTTTCTGAGACAAGTACTTTTCTAAAATAATGACTTGCACCTGAAACCAGGCCCATAATTTCTTTCATAGTAAGGTAACCTAAGCTGGTGAGGAAAGGCTCTTAGAACAAAAGTCTCACTCAAAAAAGCTTTAATTGCTTTTAAAGTTTCTTCAAGAAAAGCTCTTAAGGACTGATTCTGATTTAGCATAATCAGTGAGTGTCTTGAAGTACCATAAATTCTATAAGTATCATTAAAGGAATGGATTAATTTAGTTTATTAAGGTTCTTTGTTTTGTAGGCTTGATAGCTCTTTACCAGCAGCATTGTATTGTACCCATTCTTGGCTACCTGAATAAACAGCACAATTAAAAAGAGCTATGTGAATGGATAATATATGAAGATGCTTTACAGTCCCGTGTGCTGGAGAGTTTTCTGCTGAGCAAGCTTGGTGTAAGAAATGAGAGGAAAAGTGTTCTGTGTCAATAAAATACACGGGCGCTACCGAGACTGGGACATATCAATGCTCTTTTTTTTGCTGTCTGTTAGTGGTGTCTAACACTGTAATGCAGTGAGGTTCCATTTGCAGCTTAAAAGATCTGCTTTGGTTTAGATTTTTGTTTGAGGTAATAACTATTCCTCTTTCTTCTCTGTACACGTGTCCAGTCCTGGGATGTGTTTTTCCGAAGTGCTAACGCTGGCCAAGCACACGATCCCCATCTACCAGCTCAGCTGGAAGGAAAGGCATCATTTCTGCAGAGCCATGGCCTGGCCCCGACACCGGGGAAAGCTGAAAAGGTTGTTGAAGACCACCTGGCTGTGCAGTCGTTGATAAGAGCATACCAAGTAAGTGTACTCTGGGGTGAGTGTGAGAAGGCCTCTCCTTGCAAACAACCTTCTTCCTTTTTATGTTCTCATTTGTCTTCTGGTCTCAACTATTGTCTTGCTTCTGATCACAAATGCCTTGGACTAGACAGCTTTTTCTTTCCAGCACAGTGTCTAAACATGGAAGTGTTGCATTCAGACTGGGGTGTTCCCCTGGTTTAGCAAACTCATAATTCAGATTACCCACAGACCTGATGTTCGGCATCTGGCTTAGCCTGGAAGCACTTTATGGAGATAGTGGTTTGTGAAAGTCTGCCTTCACCTCTGGGAGCGTTTGTATTACAGTTCTAAATGTTACTGCCTTTCTTTAAGAAAGGATGAAATGTACTTGCCTTCTCATATATCTAAGGTGAATTTTGAGATTTCTGATTTGAGCAGGATTAGGGGTAAAAAGAGAGAGGAAAAATGATGAATTAACCAGAAACCGAATTTCAGGAGGCTGACAGTACTGAGTTTAGGTTAGCTTTGATGGATTCTTTTAGAGAGCTGTTCATCAAAATTGATTTTGTTTCACACTCTGATTTTTAACCCTTTTAGTAAATTAAGAAATTAAGTCTAATTTCATTATTTTTCCTCTAAAAGAAGGAATTTGGAGATAGGACAGTGGATTTTGTTAGATGTTTTCCAAATGAAAAACAAGTTTAAATATTTTTGTTTAGACTTGTATTTAGTATCTTAATTTCAATAAAAACCTTAAAAATTATGTAAAAAAACCCCCCCAAAATAACCAACCCATAAAACTAGATCTGTGTTTAACAAAATATTCCACAAGTATTTTTTAAATTAGTAACTTCCCAAGAAGTTTCCTACAATTTGATTTTAGCAGATCTGTTCCTCTCTGCCCTAAGTATTTCAAATCCTGTTTGGTGTCATGAGAGGAATAGAAGACGAACTTCTTAAAAGACCTTTTTTTGTACACATTGCATTGTCACCACTGAGTTGGAGGACTGCTGTAAAAGAGTGTAAATGTTTGTGAATATAAAGAATATGTGAAATGTGCTTAGAAATAGATATGTAGAAAATAACCGCTTTTGCAGTAAAAATTTGGTGAAGTATTAGAGAGAATTGGAGGCTGTTAGGCTGCTTTGACACAATTTACTTGAAAATAGTTCAGGGATTGCCATTTTGCTCCCTGTATTTGTCAAGTGATGGAACAGAAATGTCTGTAGAAATAGCAGGCACCCATGTGTCTGCAGCAAACAGTTACAGAGGATTGCCTAAGGCAACTGTCTGCTCTTTAAAAGGTATTTAGTACCCTCTAAATTCAGTGTTGAGGGGATATGATAATTTGTGACCTTCCTTTACCTGATAATGAAATGAAATGGAGAAGGATACAGAATTTTCATTTCTCAAACCTGTCAGTGTGTTATGGTTTTTGTGGTAAACTGCTTTGTGGTCTGTTGAGCTGGACTTCTGAAAAGGCAGTTAATCTATTGCTGGTTCTAACAGAGAGCCCTGAGACATTAAAAAAAGGGTTTTCAGTGGGATGTGTGTACTTAACAAAAGCGAGGCCAGAGAAATCAAGGTCTAGTTTCTGGTAGTCTGTACTTATAAAGTCTGTACTTATAAAGTCTGTACTTATAAAGTCAAAATTATGACAATTGATGAAGATTTTCTATGCGTGTATTTTCACAAGGTTGATCTCTGACTTCTGCAGATGTTAGTTACTATTTTCTGTATTCAATGAAAGTAGTAGAAGTTATTAAAAAACAGCTTGATATTGAGGACAATACTGTTGTTTAGTTAAAGACCAAACTGCTCCTGGAATAATATGGCGGAGCATTGACTGATCTGCCTTTATGGGTTTTGGCATTCCTGCTGATCTTCTTCCTCTTGCTATTAATACTGAAGAGCAGATGCAACTTAGGGAGGTGAATTCTTTCCTGTTGATGATGTTTGAGACAGAATTGTTTGCTTTGTTCCAGTCCAATAAACCTAGTGCTGCTATAAACAGTCAGATGGCACAGATGTTGCTGTGGGCATCATTTGGCCTGTCAGAGTTTCATTACTGGTGATTCATGAGATGCAAAGAATCACAGAAGTCAGGCTGAGTTTACAGGGCTGGTAGTTCCAAAAAAGATGCTGTATTTCTGATTTCTTATGACTAGAAACCATTTTGTTATAAACTCTCCTGCAAATTTACAATAATTGAACAGCTTTTTTGTAGGTCCCTTCTTGATGAACCACACTCTAATCATGTCCTATTACTGTGTGATGCACTTCACTATTAATATTGTACTTTATAATTTCAGGGTTTTTTTCAGGGACAATTAGGATACTAGTAGTGTGAATGAAATTCTACCCAAGGGATGCAAATTTGTTATTAAAACCAAAAAAATTTAAGGAGAAATTAATATATTCATCTATACAAGGCTTTTAATGAGTTAATTTGGTATATGAGAGTCACACATAAGAGGCATATTAAAAATTGTTTTATATTTGTGGCTCTATTGGATCAATTAGTTATTTCTTCTGTAGCAATGTTCTATGATAATTCACTAGTTTATAGCAACTTGTGGCATGCATTAACACCAGTCACAGTGATCATTGAAAGCAGGCTAAATTCCTCACTCCATTTGCGTTCTTCAGTGTCTTGAATATCAGTTCTATCATCGATCAAATTTCTGAAATTTCATGAATGAAAATAGATGCTGTCAGATGCTATCTGATGTGGAGCAGAGCTCAGGAAGAGTGACCCTTCACTGCCACTATAAACTACTTCAGCTTCAATCTGTTTTAAGTCAGCAGTGCTGTATTTTAATACACTGCAGGTGCAGAAAGGAGGATTCAGGCAAAAATACAAAATTACTGAATTGGCAAATGGTAAGATCTATAGGCTCATCATAGTTTCTTAATTTTACCCAGAGACTGAGAGTGTACTCTCTAGTAGCCTTCTTCACTTAAACTCCAGTGTAATCCCCGTTAAATTGTGTCAGACACAATAAGGATTATGTTCTAATGTGTAATTTTTGATAGAGGTATATATGTATGCGGTGATATAATGCTTTTTTTTTGTTCTTATGGGAAAAAAAAATGTAACCCTGTCATCACATTAGTGATGTTTGCTTGTTCAGCTTAATGGCTGAGATACAAACTATGGAGCAATATCACCAACTTTTTCCCTTTGTCTGACTTTTGTTAGTGTGATTTCATTTTGCTCTTACTTTCCTCCTTTTTCAGATCCGTGGCCATCATGTGGCTCAGCTAGATCCCCTTGGAATTCTGGACGCAGATTTGGATTCATTTATTCCGTCTGACCTTATTACCACCATCGATAAACTTGGTGTGTAAGCTGTGTGCCTTCTTATTTGCAATGCTCATTCGTGTATCACTGGACTGAGGTGATTTAATAAGACATTTCACAGATTCATAGAAAGGCTTGGGTTGGAAGAGACCTTAAAGATCACCTGTTAGGGAAGATGAAACAAGAAGGCCTTATAAATACGATTGCCTGGCAAAAGATGCTAAGAATAGAGAAACTGTAAGTGAGATTGAAATGAAAGCAAGCTTTGAAATACCAAGCCTTAGTTACTGAACAACTGAAAAACAGTAGTATGGCCAGCAAAAGGTAATCCCCTCTCTGATTAAACAATACCCTCTGCCTGCTGACAAGTCCAAGGGTCAGAGCAGACCCTGCTAGCTTGGCAGGAGGGGTCCAAAGAGTAGTTTCTAGAGTTTAAAATGTAAC
>VWPU01008142.1:0-12207 GCA_013398955.1 Callaeas wilsoni | reverse complement strand
AACTTCTGCCCTGGGCAGGGACCTAGCCCTGAGCAGGCTGCCCAGGGAAGGTGTGGAGTCTCCTCACCAGGGATATTCCAGACCCATCTGGACACAAGCCTGTGCCCCGTGCTCTGGGATGGCCCTGCTGGAGCAGGGAGCTGGGACCTCGTGACCCTCTGAGGTCCCTTCCAGCCTGATCCATCCTGGGATTTTGTGAAAATTTGCTCCTCTTGATACGCTTGCCTGGGTCAGGGGGGCCACTGCAATTATCACTAAATTAATATCAATTAAATATCTAAGTAATGAAAAAGCAGCTTTGTAGCCCTTGGTCCTGTGCTGTGCTGAGTTCCCACGTGTCTGATGAAACACTTAGGCACTGGTATTTCCATTGCACCATTCGGTGCCCAGGCAGCACAGACACTCCTGGGAACGTGGAGCTGGGATGGGGAACACCAGCAGCTCTCCAGGCATCCATCCCTTCATTTCTAACAGGGCCTGAGCCACGGCAGCCCCAATCTCCTGGAGATGCACCTTGTAGGGAGCTCTGGTGAGGAGGGGGTTAACAAGCAGCTACACGCATTTTCCTCCTCCCTAGCTGAGTTCTCCCCAATCAAAGCAACAGCCTGTTTTCCAGCATGGATCTCCTCTCCCCACTCAAGGGGTCACAGATTGCCAGACTTGTTTTAATGAGCTGTGTCCTGCAAATTTCACAGTCACTTCCAGTCTAATAAGGGAACCCACAGGGGTGGTGTTTTCAATTTGCTCCTCTTTCCTGGAGAGTTTGTGCCATACATCACATGGAGCAGCTCACAGCTGGTGCAAAGAGAAAAGAATTAGCTTGTATTCCCCATGCAGGGGTTTTATAATTCAATATTTATTAAGATTGGGGTCCTCTCATTTAAAAGGCCAAACAGTTTGTTTTACTATGTGTGGGATAGATTATGTTAATATAGTGAACAAGGGCTTCCAAGAACTAATTTAGTGAGGGTGTTGAAAAGCCCTACACACGATAGAAATATTATGAACAAGTAAGAATCCTTAATACTTTGTCTAACCAAGCCCTGTGCATACAAATTAAACATAATTGGAATCCCTGTTCCAACCATCAGACTAAGGGCTACTTTACAACTGAAATGACACCTAAATGTCTAATTTTAATTTTAAATTCACTCTATAAAAGCACAGCCTGATTGTTTTCCTCCCTTCCAAAGATTTATGAAAAACAGGCAAATCCAAGCTTTACTTAAATGTATATGAATGAACACAACTCTCAGCTGAAGCTCATTGCAAAGCAGAACTCCTTGAATATTCATTAATTCTTCCAGACATCTGATATTCCCCTGTACACACAGTAGCACAATACTATTGCTCAATAAATAATACCAGAGTCCCGTGTGAAATTCGGAGATCTGGTTTCAACTTTTAATCTAAAAGTGATGTGAAATATTCCATCATTTTGGAATATAGACTATATCAATATTCACATAGAAAACTTTGTGTTTAGAGCCACAGAACTCGAAAAACCCTCTAAGACCATCAAGTCCAACAGCAGCCACCTGGCAATAACAGCCCAGCACTGCCGAGGCCACCACTAAATGATGTCCCCAGGTGCCACAGGATGGGAACTCCACCCCTGCCCTGGGCAGCTGTGGAAGGGCTGGACAATCCTTTCAGTGAAGAAATTGTCCCCAGTATCCAACTAAACTTCCCTTGGTGCAACTTGAGGCCGTTCCCCTTGTCCTGTCCCTGTTCCNTGTCCCTGTTCCCTGGGAGCAGAGCCCGACCCCCCCGGCTGCCCCCTCCTGTCAGGGAGTTGTGCAGAGCCACAAGGTCCTCCTGAGCTTCCTTTTCTCCAGGCTGAGCCCCTTTCCCAGCTCCCTCAGCAGCTCCTGGTGCTCCAGCCCCTTCCCCAGCTCTGTTCCCCGCCCTGGACATGCTCCAGCCCCTCCATGTCCTCTTTGTCAGGAGGTGCCCAGAACTGGACACAGCCCTGGAGGTGCCCCAGCAGGGCCAGCACAGGGGGACAATCCCTGCCCTGTGCCTGTGGCCACACCATGGCTGGTACCACCCAGGTGCCCTTGGCCTCTTGCCCACCTGAGCTCGTGTCCAGCCACTGGCACAGCACCCTTTCCCAGCTTTCCAGCTCCTCTGCCCCAGCCTGGAGCTTCACGAGGTTGTTGTGACCGCAGAGCAGGACCCGGCACGGAGCCGTGGTGACCCCGTTGGCCTCAGCCCTTGGATCCCATGGATGCAGCCCGTGCCGATCCCGCTGCAGAGCCTCCCACCCTGCAGCTCGCCCATGCTCCACCCAGCTCGGTGTCACTCGTGCACTGACTGGGGGTGCCCTCGATCCCCTCACCAGATCCCTGATAAAGACATCGATCGGGCCTGGCCCCAGGACAGAGCCTTGGGGAGCACCAGCACCGACCAGCTGCCAGCTGGGCTGAGCTCATTCCCACCATCCGCTGGGCCTGTCAGGCTCTTTCCCGAGCACACCCGGCCGAGCCGTGAGCAGGGGGCTTCTCAGGAGAGTACTCTGGGAAGTGTTGGCAGAGGCTTTACCAAAACCCAGGTACGAGCACCCGCAGCCTGTCCCTCCCCCAGCAGTGGGTGCTGGGTCTCCTTAGGGCGTCTCCATGGCTGTGGGGCTTGGCCACCTCTGTCACTGGCTGGGGACTCCTGGCAGCTTTCTCTGCTGCCCTGAGAGTCCCTGGGCTGGAGCCCCCTTTGCACCCCCTGTGCTTTGCTTTAGAGCCACTCATCCCAGTGCCTGCATTTGAGATTCTCCCTCCTGGCATTTGGGAATTTAGCTGCTCTATTGAACAGAATTAAAGGATTTAATTTAGTGAGATTTGGCATTAGCTCGTGCTTCTCTACTGTCCATTAGTGTCAGAACTGAGCTATGGATCCATTCCAATAAATGTTTGTATAAACATGTTTGTATACAGATTCATGCAGGCTATAAATTCAGTGTGAGGCACTTCTCACTGAAACATGCACTGTGACTCACCAAAAAGATGGGGAGGATTTCATCTTTTTGAAGGAAGGATTTTGGAATTAGCCAGTAAAGTTCAGGAGAAAACAAATCATCCAAGAGTGAACGAAGGCTGCTGTTAATTGGTAGGAACCTCCCAATGGAAGTATTTTTTCATCAGTTTCTCACAAATATTCCTGGTTTGGATGTTTTCTGCTTAAACTGTTTGAGTTAATGTGATTATGCAGTTAAATGAGTAACAACAAGAGATTCCTTAGCAAAGGGTGTGGCAAACATGTTAAGCATGGCTGGAAAACTACAACGTTTCTCCATCATACACAAATTCCCACCATATGCTCCTGCTTTTTGCACAAACTGGAATGAGAGCCAGCCACTCAAGAAACAGGAGGTGCAGAGGGGCTTTCCAGTGACCAGTGGTCACCTTCTGGTGTGTACAAGTCACCTTGCAGGTCAGCAGTGACGCTCGTGTTCATGTACCCACTTTACAGTTCTCATGGGCTCAGGGTAACATTATTAACCTTAAACCCAGGTTTAATCTGCCACGTCTTGCTGGAAAATCTCAGAATGTCAAGGAAAAAAATTCTCCCAAGTGATTCTGGAATTACTTTCTATGGCCTGGAGAGCAGGAGAAGAACACAGTGTGGAAAACAAAGAAAACCAGCTTTACCTCACACCACAGTTAATAAAAATTAAATGTCAGACGGGACAAGAAAAAGTGATGTGGTAACATACAGAGGACAGGATCCATGAGAGACTCTGAGTAATGAAAAGGTCAGGGGAGCCTATAAATAAAGCCTGAGGCAGGCAGGGTCTGGGGAGGGAGGGAGCTCGTCAGGGACTACAGAAACTCAGGCAATTAATGGATACGTTTTATGTAAATGGAGCAATTACTGTTCCAAGTACAGAACCTGCTCTTGCTCAGAACACTGCAGACCCCCCTGTCCACCACCAAAACAAGGCAAGGGCTGATCATGTGCCCTGTACGGACTGGACTGTGCAGGGACAGCTCAGCCCTGGGGATGAGGGACCATTCCCACCTCTGCCAGGCTGCCTCGTGCAGATATGTCTCAAATCCCAATGGGGATTTACTTTGTAGACCCCATCTTCTGAACGGAAATCCTGAGGGCCTGCAGATTTTGCAGGTGGGCAATGTCCCAAGTTTGCATGGTTGCATGGTCTGATATTCCCAGGGCTTTCCTCCCCCCGTCTGAGTCTCCAATTTGGCCCTCCCTATCTGGACACAGTTTTTCCTGGTCCTTATCCCAAACATCCATGCCCATGCTGATGAAACACAGTCACAGGGAGATGTCCCACCCTGCACTCAAGGGCCGCACAATGTCCTGTGCCAGTGCCCCACTCCACTGCTGTATAAACCTGGATTAAGAAACAGCTCCAGCCTCAATTAAATTGCAACCATAAAGCCCCAGCTCCAAAAAACAACCCATTTAAAATTCAGGACATGCTTGTGGGCCTTCCTGAGCCGGAGCCTAAACAGATCCCACAAAGCCACACGTGTAAGCACTGAATTGTGCAGGGTCAGTGGGAGCCAGGGACAAATCCAGGTCTCAGAGTCAGCCCCCGGGTATGGTGCCTTCCCCACATTGTGTGGAGCAAGGGGCAGCTCTTTGTGCTGGGCTGGCTGGTCAGGGACACCAGTCAGGACCAGTTCCTCACTGGGCTCAGGGGGCTGATTGCTGGGGGTGTAATGCAGGAGGAGCTGCACAGGTGCTGAATTTTGGATGTGTAATGGAGGAGGAGTTGCCCAGCTCTGCCTCTGCAGACACAACCCCGGGAGCTGAGCTCTCCTGGCAGCAGATGGGGAGAGGAACCGGGTGGGTGAAGCACCGGGCAGCAAACAGCCCTGATCCAATAGAACCTGACATCCTGAAATTCAGTGTGGAAAAATGCCTCCTCTCTGCTATTGGAAGCTCTGTCCCAGCAGCCCCACGAGATCGAGGTCCTGGCCCTGCTCCCTCTCCTTTCCTAAGTGCTCTTTCTGTCCCTTTATCTGCCTTGGCAGTGCTGAAAGGCTTTGCCAGAGAAGGACAAACCCCTCCTGGGCTCCCTGGAAGGGTCCAGCAGGCCAAGGCTGTCTCTGCCTGCACCTGGCACTGCCTCCCTTCCTTCTATTCTGGGAGCAGGGAAGCAGCTGAGCCTTGCTCCGAACTGGAGGCAGATGGGGCACAGATTCAGTGTGGTTGTGCTGCTCATTTGTTTGGCACAAAAATGACGGACATGTGATGGAACGACCCAGAACACACATGGGGGCGAGCGCCCAGGAGCTTTCACCATCATTAATTTTCCTGTTACAGCAAGTTTTTCTTTTCATTCAGTGATAAATCTGCAGAAACACAGAAGGTTGGAGTTGTCAGCCTGATTCTCCTCAGGTGCTTTTAGTTGTATTGCTCTGATTTCCTACAGTGCATTTCTTGCGCTTTTGGGCGGTGGGAACTGCTGTGTCCCTGCTCAGTGAGCTGCACACCAGGACGTGAGGCACTTCTGAGTACTGGGGTAACAAAAGTGGAATTGTGGAAGCATTTGCTCCTCTTTGGGATGGAAATACATTTTTTATTAACCTTGGGCTTTATCTGCATTTAGTTTCATCTCTAAATCCACACAGGATATGAGGACCTGAGTAAAATTAAGAAACAACAGATTTTAAGATTAGTGGGTTTTGACATCCATCCCCAAAACATTCATCACCCAGGACAGTGAATTCAGTGGTTCTCAGCCTAACCCATAGCTGCTGTTTGTACACACAATAAAAACACAATTTCTTTCAATCTGATGAAAATCATATAAAAGAAAATATAATGAAAGAAAGATGGGTCAAAAATATGATGCATTTGCACTCCTAAAATGCAGGCTAGTCTTGCTGAATTTGCACATTGTAACTGAAAAAGGCATGAAATCCTTAAAATATTCCTGCAATGGTCTTATGCTGAATGAAGAGCTTTATGAATATTTCAATTACAAGATGAGGCTTGAAAGGATAGAGTTATTTCAATTTTGAATCACCCTTCCTTAAATAACTTGCCCTATTTGGTAGGAAACAAGACTCGGTTAAATCCTACACGAACTGGGTAAGGATGGAGCTCCCTGAGCTGGAACCCCCTCGCTGTCCCCCTTTGCTGCTTGGAACAGACCAGCCCTGGCTTCGAGCTGTTGTCACTCCTGGGGCAAACAAACCCTGTTTGATGGCTCAAGGCCTTCCCTCCTCCTCACCCGCTGCTATTTACAGTATTTGTTAAATGAAAGGCTCAGCTCTTTGCTGCGCACTGCTACACCTGCCTCTCTTTGCATCAGGAGGTCATCCTGTTCTTCTGGGATTTGAGAGACACCCAGAGAGCAGCAAATCCCACTCTGCTGCACTGATCAGTTCGTTTCTACTCCCAGGTACAGAAAGGTCCTTGATTTCCTCCTCTGTCCTACTCAGAGATGGACCATGATGCAAATACTTGGGAGTTAAAGCAGAGCTTTACGACCACTTCGTGTCCTGGTTCTGATATCACTAATCCAATCGAAATACAGCTCTGATTCTGAGGAGTTACTCCCAGTTTTACTGGAGTTAATGAAACCAGGCTGTTGTTTTTTCATTCATTCTTTCAGATCACCCCACTGAACCAGAGTCTGTATTTGCCCACACCTTTAGTGCTTGCTGAACTGGAGCAGCTCTAGAATTGCATTTACCCTAACACATGAAGCACAGATTTTAGTGGAACTTTAGATTTCACCTTCTTGGGAAAGCAGTTACATGTTTGTGCTGCCTAGTTCCAGCTAAGCAGGACAGCTCAGTCCTGCAAGGAGAATAACAAACTTCCTTCAGCAAAGCTGCAGAATTAGGTTTTACTTCTCAGCAGAAATTATCCACCAGCACCAGTTGCTCCGCACGGACACCCCTGTGTGCATTTTCTTATGCACAACAGTGTCTGAAAGTGCAACTTTCCCCTCCATTCCTTAAAGCAGGACTTAAGAACCAAGTTCTGGTCTGATAGTTGTTGGCAAAGCTGAGGGACCCACTGGGCTCCCCTGGAACCTTTCCCATTTCCCTGAGAGAGAAAGATCACCCAAAATGAAATCAGAATTCAGCCCTGACTTGCTCATGGAATAAAATGCCAGCGTCTGAATTCTGCTACTCCTCACAGCCACCAAGGTGACCAGGCACCCCTGGAAATGAAGCCCTGACTGGTGTCACTCCAGGCAGACTCTCAGTAGTTCATCACTGCTTCACCGGCCTTTGAATGGAACCACTTTTCTGAAAGCCTGCCTGGTTTCCTTCTACCTTAATTAAGCATCTTCTCCGTCATCCACCAAACTGCTGCTTAACACATCTGGCAACCTGCCCCTCATATATTGCAGGAGATATGGCTGGCAGCAAACAGAGCTTATCACTGGGTATTAATTACTTGAGCATAAATAACATTCCCTCTTCTCTCAGCTCCATGATCCACCCTTTCTGATGGAAATACATTCATAGTACCAAGAGAGAGAAAACAATGAGGCGGCAAATTTAAGCCTAAAATGAGTGATGAGTCTTGCAATGAGTGAAAATTAAAGCCAGGATAATTAAAATGAAAAATAAAGGTATATTTCTAAGAGGGATATTGATTAACCCCTGCCCAGAACCATCTGCCAAGGCAAGCGCTGGGGTTTTGCACGACATCTTCAGATCAGTCCAAGAAATTAACTCCAGTCAAAATGAAAATCTTAATATGCATAAATATGAGAATTCATACAGAAGAAAGAAGCACCCAAGGCACACAGGCCAGCTTGGCCCTCCATGAGCACCAGTGGCACTGCCCAAGGACAGAACAGTTCAAAGGCTGGGTCTGGGAAAGCAACTGAAAAAATAAAACCACGGGGTGTGCAGGGCTCCCTCCCAGTGCATTCCCAAAGCCTCCCACAAAACGGGGCTGAGCACAAAGCCTCTGCTGTGCTGCCCCTGCCTGCTCCACTGCCCCCTCAACTCTCCTCTTAGAGAGGTGCTCCCCAGCCATCCTGCACAGGGAGGAAAACAAAGCACAGGAAATGCAGCTTTTGGCTGCTCCAAAGCTCTCATGGATGATTGCAGGGCAGGAGCACACCCTGGAATCCAACTCCTTCCCTGCTCTGCACTGCTGAGGGTGTTTGTGCCGTGCCCTGCGGGGTCTGGCTCTGTGGTGTTGGGAAATCCTCTGAAGGTGCAGCTTTGCCTGCTGGGGACACAATGTGCACATTTGTGTGTGTAGGGAGGCACCTGGGCTCATGTTTAATAACCCATCCCTCAGGTGCTGTGTTAAAATGGATTCAGGTGGAAATGTTTGCACACACAACACTGGCAGCTTCTGAGAGCCCCTGTTATGCATAAGTGGCTCCTGCATGAGTTGTGGATGGATGCTGCTGCGAATTAGGCTTATCAGTGATACATTCATAAAGCAGATGTTTTCCATGTTTTGAATATGTATTTTTAGCTTGTTTACTGGGTCCATTATAGAACTGTGAATGGTTCTTCATGAGTGAATAACATGCTTACAGGTTATAAATGTTTCTTGTGGAGTATTAGTTAACATTTTTTAAAGTACACTGATGAGTGTAGAGTTTATACGGGATATTTACGTGGGTGGATGTATCTGTGTGAGCTATTTCAACTCTCGTAAGAGATGCAGCTTTGTATTTAAATGTTCATTACAGCAAGGAGTGTGTCTATTATGCTTTTATTCCCATGGTTTATTGTCCTGTACACACTGGAGAACAGCACAGAAACGGCTCCAATTGTCAGAGATGATAATTCTGGAAGAGGTGCTTTCCCTCACTTTCAAAAAAGTTCAATACACTCACTACATTAAATCTCTTTCAGGAAAAGGACAAGCCTGGGGCCTGCCTGACAGGCTTTGGAAAGGGTCCCCGAACCCCCAGAAGTGGTGGCCAGGCTGCACAACTTGAAAATGTGGTTTGAAAATAAAGGAAACACAGGGTGCCCCCAGCCCGAGGGCATCCCCTGCCCTGGATCTGCTTAGCTCAGTGAGGAATGCAGGAGGGTGTTTCTCCCATCCTCCAGGAGCAGGGAAGTTCCTGGACTGGGCTCATGCAGACACTGTTTGAAGCCTCAGTTCAGGAAGTCACCGGGGCATATTTGCAGATTCCAAACACAGAACAAGTCTTGTCCTACCCCTCATGCCCTGAGATGGATTTGCACAACCCACCCTTCTGCAGATGTCCAACCAGCAAGAACCCAAATTCCCTACATGAGCATATGTGAATTCCCAGACTCAACAGTCTTAGCAAGGAGCAGTTCTGTGGTATGAAATCTCGAGGGCAATGAGCAGACCAAAGAGCTTTGGGGTACTTGGCAAGAGCCAGGAAGGAGAAAGGTGCAGAGGGAGTCCAGTGCCACTTCCCAAGCTCTCTGTCTCTGGCCTCGCAGGAGGGACCCATTAAACCTCTCTCATGTTCAGCTGAGCTGGACAAGGCAGCTCGTTGGGCAGAGCTTATGTAACATCCCTCCGAGGGCTCAAACTGCCTCTGACTTGCACAGACCCACTGCAGTTTTACTTTCCGTTTCCATCTCCTGCATTAGGAGATCAGCTGCAGAGGAGGAAAATCTGAAACTCAGTTTTGATTTTTGACATGTAATTATCTTGCAGGTTGGGTGAGAAGAGAAGGTCTCAGAAAATTAACACGCCATTCTAAGGATCTCATTTTTCTCTCTGTTTTCTTCTCTCTGTTCCTCTGAGGCTCAGGATGGAAAAACAAGAACTTGAGCAGGAAAACAAAAATGAGACCTCTGGAAAAGTTCTGCCCACTCCAAGGCTGTAACATGCTTTCTAGAACTGATGAGCATTTCCAGTGAAGTTACTTCCCTTGGAAATGTGCTGTGTAACTGAGAGGTAATTCCTGTGCCCTGGAGGCCAAGCTGGCTGCTGGCTCCTAACGTGGTTTGAGTACAACAGAGCCATGTCGTGGTCATTTTTCCACCCCCTCAGAAAAAGCCCCACAAATTTCTCTTTTACCTACATTATAAGATTACATCTCTAAATAAACAGTATCTCTGACCCCCACAGATTTTATTCTTCTCCTTGTTTCCATGCCAATAAGACCACTGCTTTCTGTTTACAGTTTATCTTCTCTTTGTATTAAAATCAAGAGGCAAAACTGTATTTCAGATCCCAAGTGTGCAGCTCAGTCCAGACAATGCATATTTATTCGCCAGATAAAGATACAGTCCTTTCCTTTATGGAAAATAACTCTTGCATATTATGTATTCTTCATGTTATTTTGTTAAGAAGTAATTCTGCAGGTATCCTATTTTTACCACCGAAGTTTGAGGAGCAAGAGAAGAGATTTTCCCCAACGAGGCCATTTTTTTTTCCTGTATTGCTGAAATTTGTGGAAATCTTTCATCTCACAGACTGCTTTTCTTCACTCCTTTTCTGGATGCGACAATCCTCTTTGGGAGATCTGGTTCTCTGCCTCTTTCTAAAGATCAAAATTGTTGGCTTCAGTTATGTCAGTGTGTGTTCCCATTAGCTGCAGGAGCATCAGCACCTCAACCTTTGTTTTAAATATGTGCTTTGCAGAAGAGCAGCGAATTTTGCCAACTGCCACTTACCCAGTCTCCCTACTCCAGAGCCTCTGAAATTCCAGAACATTCCAACCCCCAGGGGGCTACTTCCTTTCTTTTAAATCATCAATTGAAACTGCAACTGGGACATTCAGGCCAGAAAAAAGCCTTCGCTGGGGCAAAATCTAAACTTCCTCTGACCATGAGTAGCCTATGAAATGTGTCAGAGATTCCATGAAAAGAGTACACAAAACACTTCATCTGGAGAAGACAAAACATTGGATAAACATGTTAAAGGTCTGCAGGGAAAGGTGCCCTGCTCAGATCAGACATTTTGCAGGAAATAAATCCCAATGGCTGTGGTCCTGGAAGAAAACCTTAAAATCTCTTTGTAAAATTCATCAAGGCAAAACACTTCACTACATAGGACAGAGGTTTTTACCTTTTCTTTTAATTTAGCTGTAACAATGTCTACAATACATTGACTCACAAATTAAGTGAAGGTATGAAATCACATTCTTCATACTGAGATGGGACATTCTGGACTGGTTAAACACCCTTGCAAGAGGGGCGAGTTCTGCACATCCAATGAACACCTTTAGAGACAACCAGTGGTGGGAACTGCGCTTTTAACAGTGATGAGAAGAGTGAGCCTTGTCCATGGAGATCAAGATGCTTTGCAGAGGAGGGCAAAGCTCGGAGCCTCAGGAAAAGGGAGGGAAGCTGAGGCACGGTGCAGTGCAGTGACTCCCAGGATGAGCAGCAGGCAGCAGAGCTGGACATGAACCCCAGCTCTGGCTCCCGGTCAGCTCCTGGCTGGCCAGTCCCGGGTCCCGGCAGGGTGTGTGGGTGTCTGCTCCAGCGGCTCCAGGGTTATACAGGCACCTCTTCCTTCCCCTCTCCCGCTGTCCCGTCGGCTCCATTCAGTCCCGCCGGCTCCCTGCCTTCCTCCTCCTGCTCTTCCTCCTCCTCTTCCTCCTCCTCCTCCTCATCCTCCCTGGCTGTCCCTGCGTCCCGCCCCAGGCTGGGCAGGTGGCCGAGGAGCTGCCCTTCCCGGCGGGACTGGGCCAGCTCCTTGGCACAGCACACAGGTGTGTGGGTCTCATAGGTGCTGTGGAAGCTGTTATAGTCCACCTCGTAAAAATCCTTCTCCAGGGTGAGCACGGGGGTGAAGCGGTGTCCCCACAGCACCTCGGTGTCCATGTAGGAGCTGCGAGCCTGGCAAGTCATCCCTGGGTGGAAAGAGAGGGATGTTAGAGGCAAAGCTTCCTTACGTGCTCACCCAACCACGCCTGGCACTTAAAAGCACTTTCGTGTCATTTCCATACCTGATCGCTCTGGGACACGGAAAAGTCTTGGCTTAATAAGCCTCACAAAAGCCTCTATCATGAACAAGCTGAGCACCCAAAGGGAAAGGGATGAATTCATCTGCGCATCTTCCGCCTCCTGAACCTCGTGCTTTGGGGTTTGCAGGATGGCACCTCTAAGCAGCTTCTCTCTGCCTCACCCTGCTCTGCTGAGGTGTTGGCTGACACAACAGCTCCTGGTGGATCCTGCTGGAACAACCCCCAGCCCTGCAAGTGCTGCCCCAGCCCCAACCCACACAGCCCTGAGCACAGGGCGCCACAGCCCTGCCCTTCTCCGGGGCTGGTCCCATCCCTCCTCTTCTGCAGCAGGGCCACAATTCCTC
>VWPU01008130.1:0-24100 GCA_013398955.1 Callaeas wilsoni | reverse complement strand
CGCGGAGGGGCGGGGGCGGCGCCCCCCGCACGCGTTGCCATGGACGCCCCGGCGGCGGCGCGTGACGCGGCGGCGGGCGGCGATGACGTCAAGTGGCCTCCACGTCGCCGGGGCGGCCAAGATGGCGGCGGCGGAGGGGAGCGGGGCCGGGGGGACCCTGGTGAGTGCGGCCTGGGGGTCCCTGGGGGGATCAGGAGGGCAACCGGGGTGGCCGGACTCTGGGCGGGCCGGGGGCGTCCGGCCCTCCCTCTCTTCCTGAGCAGGGCCAGGCAGTCGGTCAAGTGCCGGGCAAAGGCGGAGCGGGGTCTGGAGGCCTGGGCGGGCGACAGCTTGTCCGAAGGGCGGGGACGGGGAAAGTGGCCGAGGACAGGGGCGAGGAAGGCGACAAGAGAAGAAGACAGGAAAGGGGACAGGGTCAGGAGCAGGGACGGGGAGCCTCCGGCCTCTCGCTGTGCCCTCCCTGCCCCTCCTGTCCCAGCGTTTGCCGTAGAACCGGTCGGGCTGTGCCCTGTTTGCCTTCACCTCCGGGCACCCGAGAGCTTTCCTCGCTCGCTGGCGGGGAGGGAATCAGCCCGGTTAGTCCCGGTCCCTGAGCAGCCTCGGTGTGTGCCCGGGCCGGGGGTGTCCGTGCAGGTCCCCAGGGCTGTTAAAAGAGGGCACTCGGGGGGTGGTGCGGCTGTGCAGCCCTCAGGCGTCACCTCCCGTGAAACACAGCTTTTTACTTCTCTCAGTTACTGCTGCCGGAACAGAGCCCAGAGGGAGGGTTCTGGGGGTGGCAGGGGACAGGCTCACACACATCTGCTCAGATCTTCAGGCCGTGAGCTGCTCACATCGGGCAGTGGCAGCCTGGCCCTGCTGCGGAACCTTTTATTCATTGTATCCCTGAATTCTGAGCAGCTGCGTCCGTCCCCCATCCGAAACGCACACGAGTTTGTGTTTCTTCCTAAAGGTTTATACCCATTCAGTTCCCAGGTCTGGCAGATGTGTCGATATCCCAGGATATCCCAGTGGAAGGGGAGATCACTGTCCCTGTGGGATCTCACTCTCCTGATGAGGATTACTCCACACTGGACGAGCCCGTCAAGGACACAATTGTGAGTGTGAGCCTGTGGCTGGGGTAAAACTCGGGTTTTCTGGTGTCTTTGGCAGCTGTTGTGCAAAAGCTGTGTTTTTGCACAGCTCTGCTCAACCTGTAATTCAGCGGGGATTGTTTTAGAGCTCGTCATGTAAAACAAATTCACATGGGTCAAAAAATGTCTGAATTGTGGCACAGAGTTTC
The DNA here is from genome assembly GCA_013398955.1 of Callaeas wilsoni. Taxonomy (NCBI): domain Eukaryota; kingdom Metazoa; phylum Chordata; class Aves; order Passeriformes; family Callaeidae; genus Callaeas; species Callaeas wilsoni. Next base: position 22,821 of record VWPU01008130.1, on the reverse strand, counting down.
TCTGTGATCCTGAAATCATTGTGAGGGCAGAGGCCTCAGCGGGAGCTTGTGAGAAACTCTACTGACTGAAGGTATTTTTCATTTATTTTCTTTCCCTAGAGGAACAAACAAATTGTTGGTTATATTCTGGTGTTATTAAAAGATACAATATTGTGATTGTTAAAGAAAAGGATGTGGTTGTTAAGGAATGCAGGACGAAGAGTCATTGTTTGTTGCAGAGGATGCTACAGAATTTCTTGGGTTGGATCCTCTCCTGATTTGCCATCAATGTTCCGTTACTTCTGTCTCTTTGCTTTAGCTGGGAGCTGTAATTTTTGTGAGGGGGTAAATTATAAAGTGCTTTGTGTTTGTTTCAGATGAGGGACCTGAAGGCCGTTGGGAAGAAGTTTGTCCATGTCATGTATCCCAGGAAGAGCAGCGCGCTCCTCAGGGACTGTACGTGCTGAGGCCTTCCTGATCTCCAGAGGGTGCTTTGCCTTCAGGGGAGAGGCAGAATCCAGTGGGACGGGGATTCAGGAGTGTTGAACATCCTCTTCTGAGCAGCAGAGAGGACAGTTGGGTGTCACCAGGGCTCTGTGACAGGGTGGCGTGGGCCAGGATGGGTGGAACTGGGAGCTTTAGCAACTGGTGGGTCTTGAATGAATTTTATTATAGATCATGGTGTAAGATGCTGAATAAGAAAATTGTAAAGCGGTGAGGTATGGAAAATGGCACCTTGGGAGTTGGGCAAGGGGCTCTGTCACTCCCAGGAAAGTGGAACTGGGATGGTTCTCTGACTTTTGTGATGTGTTTTACCTCTCCCTGCAGGGGATCTGTGGGGCCCATTGGTGCTGTGTGTCTCCCTGGCTCTGTGAGTATTCTGGGGGAATTTGGGGTTTTGTAGCCCGGTGCATGAGAGAAATGAGATGTAAAAAATTGCTAATTAGTATGTTAAAATCAACTTCATCTGATCCCTCTCTGTCTTGTGCAAGCACTGCTTGGTTGGGCTCTCTGATAAAATATATTTGTGGCACTTCAACATCAATAGGACCTCCTGTCCTTAAATTTAGGATTTAAGGATGAACTCTTCCTGGTCCCCTGGCCTAGGAATGGTTTTACTGAAGGTGTCCCAAGTTGGCCTGGTTCAGCTGTGGTGCCTGCCAAGTAGTTTTTCCAAGGTTTCTCTGAGGCTGGTTTGTTCAGTCACACACTACTCTGCTGCTTTGAGAGGTACCAAAACTTTGGTACTTTAATTTCCATCTCAGCCTGTTGTCCATGGCTTGATTCCCTTCTGAATGCTTTCACAGCCCTCAAAACAGGGAAACAAATGGACTGAAATCACCTCAGTTGAGCCACAACCATTTTCCTTTCTGGTGCAAAACTGGGGATATAATGAGAATAAAACATGGATGAAAAACTGTGGGACTGCAGCATAACTGGGGATCAGTGTTGGGGCTCCTGCTCTGGCACCTACCCCAGTCTAGGAAAACTGCATCAATGCCGGTGCCTCTGTCTGTCTGTTCCCCACTGCAGCTGTTTCTCCCTGTTCCCCACTCCAGGATGCTGCAGGGTGGCTCTGCAGACAGCAAGGACGACGGAGGGCCCCAGTTTGCCGAGGTCTTTGTCATCATCTGGTTTGGGGCCGTCGTCATCACGCTCAACTCGAAGCTTCTGGGAGGGACCATGTGAGTGCGGGTTTGTTCCGTGGCGGTTCACGCGCTCCTGTGCACGGAGTTCTGCCCTGCCTGGCCTGACCGCTGTTTCCCTGTTGCCTCCTCTCTGTGCAGCTCCTTCTTCCAGAGCCTGTGTGTGCTGGGCTACTGCGTGATGCCGCTGACCGTGGCCATGCTGGTGTGCAGGCTGGTGCTGCTGGCGGGCGCGGGCACCGTCAGCTTCATCATCCGCCTCATCGTGGTGGGGGCCATGTTCGGCTGGTCCACCTTGGGTGAGTCCCTCACGTGTGCCCTGCGTGGCTCGGTGCTTGGGGAGCTTGATCCGTGTTCATTCCCTCGGGCAAAACCAAGGGATGCTCTGGTCTAAGGTGTCCCTGAGCTGCTGAAGGGTTGTAGAAATAGTTCTTCCAATCCTTGAGCTGGCAGAGGTTCAGCCTCTGCTTCTGGTGATTTCCATGGTCATATGCAAATTGCCTTGGGCAGCAGGGTGATGATTTAGTATTAAACTGTGGGACTGTTTGGTGGTTTATTCTATGATTATGTTATAAATACTATTAGAAAACGCTGATTTTACAGAGATGCATTTGCACTATTTCCCTTGTTCTTTATCTGTAAGTCTGGCTCTCATCATGCAGTTTTAATCAGCATTTATGGCCAGGCTGGTTGGGGCTTGGAGCAACCTGAGCTAGTGGAAGGTGTCCCTGCCCGTGGCAGGGAGTGGAACTGGATATCCCTTGGATAAGCCAAACCATGCTGCGATTCCATGATTCTGTGACTTGTCATTCTGTATGACAAAGGAAGTTGCACTTGGTGATTACAGCCCGTTGGTTTGAGCACTTGGTTTCGTTTTCAGCACAATTGCAGTGCAGATCCTCGCTGCAGTTTGCTCCGTGCAGTGGGGTCTGTGAGTGTTCTGCTGCTCCTGCTCCATGTGTTTGTGTCTCTGCAGCATCCACGGCGTTCCTGGCAGACAGCCAGCCCCCCAACCGCAAGGCACTCGTCGTGTACCCCATCTTCCTCTTCTACTTCGTCATCAGCTGGATGATCCTCACCTTCACCCCCCAGTGAGCACCATCCCAAGGGACTGGGACACGGACTGGACTTTTTCATGGACGCTGCAGTGAATCCTTGGCTTTATCTCTTTCTAATTTATATATAGGGATACTGTAAAAAGGCAGGTTGTGGGATAAAGCCAGAGAGCTGCAAAAAGTGCTCATTTGTGTGTCCCTCTTTGTGAAAGATACTGAGGTCTAGCTGCTGAGGGGTTTATTTAGCCCTGTTCTGTGCTGGTGTTAAATAAACAATGCCCACTGGGACAGGGATTGTTCCATCTGAGGAGAGAGTGGGAGATCCTGGATTTTCAAGCTGTTGGGAGATGAAGTTCACACAACTTGGCAATTTCGTGCCTGTGCTTGGATTCTCACTGAAGATAAAAATGCCTTATCAAACCATAGAACTTCACTGCAATGATGTATGGAGACGAAAGAGACGTGTCTGACTCCTTTTCATTCCCTTGTAGAGTGGTGGGATGTGCACCCAGGGCATTGTGGGACTGGGGCTTTCCCAGGAAAGAGGAGGTCAGCCAGAACTCAGTTGGGGTCCCTTTGCAGGGAATTGGAGCTGGTGGCACGGAGTTACTTTTGCCCATATCCATGTGGTGTGTGTGTCCATCCCTTCACGTGGCAGGAAAGAGGGTTCCGGCTTGGTGCCTTCAACACTGCATCCGTGAGGGGACTGTGGGCTCATTGCAGGTTACAGACCTGTGACCACAGGGGACAGAGCTCAGAGTCCTGCAGAAATGCTGAGACTGCTTTGTAGCAGGGACTGGGCTCTCTCTCTGCACAGGGAGGGGAAAATTCCCTGGAAAGTACCCTGAATGTGTATGTATGAGAAAAACAAGGGGTTCTGTGCAGGAAGTTGATGTTTTGCTGCACAGGCTGTTTGGGTCTGAAAAACCATACCAGGGCTTGGGGCCCCCAGTGTTAAAACAGCTTGAAGGAAGGGAAGTAAATGGTACTAGAGGTGGTGGCTGCTCTGAAGCAGGATGTGAATTCTGCTCTCACCTGTCTCTGTGTGACTGTTCCTTTGGTTGTTCACGGGGACAGCAAAGAAATGTGTGCAAATGTGCATTTTGTTCCTTGTACTTCCCATAAGATGTCAGACACTGTTCTATGGGTTGTTTTGTGGAATTCTTAATACTTTAAAAAAAGGGAGGGAGCTCCTCCAGTCACTGCAGGTGCATCGTGTACCTCTCCTGGGTACAGGTGTGCAAGAGTCAGGTGTATTTTGGCACAGACATTGGGACCTGGGACTTGCTTTTGGAAACTGTACAGAAATGATTCCTGTTGTCTGTTTTCTCAGTCAGCAACCCAAGAAGTACCTGGGGTGAAAAAGCTGCTGTAAAATGTCCATTTTCCTGCATTTGTGCAGATAGACTGAAGCTGAGGCCTGTGGGTTCTGCTGAGGTGTGAATGTGCCTAATTTCTTGTTATATGTGCAAGAGCAGTCTGTGCTGTAAACACTGGCGGTGGGTGGGAGTTGGGATGGAAATTGCTGAATTTCAGATTAAAAGTGCATTTTTGCATTTGTGGATAACAAGCTGCTGTGTGTGGCAGGGCCTGGCTGTGGCACCAAGGGGCTGGAGGGGAGCTGTGGTGGTTCGTAGACATGGCAACCGTGGAAAGGGGAATTTTTAAGCTTCCATTAAATTATTGCTGGTATGGAATATGGTTTTTCTTTTAAGTGTGCAGTTTTTCATTCATTTAAATGTTAGTTCAGCTTTCTGAAGTTGAAAAGAAGTATTCAAGGGAAGTGGATGCTAAAGCTGTTGATGGCTACGATGGGATTCCTTGAGCCAAATCTTTCAGTCCTGCAAGAATTTAACCACACTTTCAAAGAAATCCTTGGATTCTCTCTGGGTCTGGTGACTTGAGCCACTGTTCTATCTGAAGGATAATTGGAGTAACATTTTATTGATCCAGTAATATTTTGAAATTTTTTACATGACTTCAGAAAGTCAAAAAGCCCAAACTGGGGTTTGTTCCTCAGCCACCCCTGGAGGTCCTGCAGAGCCCCTGCTGTGACAGAGCCAGTTGTCCCTCGGCGAGCAGGTGGTCCCAAAGCCAAGGGGCCATGGGCACGTTAAACACAACCAGACCATTTTGGTTCAGGGAAACAAAATGCCTCGAGCTTGTTTGATATTTGCAGATGCCTAGAATTAATGCAGCTGATTGATAGTCCTGTACAGTGCTGGTGTCACCTGAGAGTGCTGAGTGCTCCCCGAATGTCCCTCATCCTGACCAGCCAGGTGTGCAGCACGTCCCTCCCAAGGGCCCTGCAGGGGAGTGATCCCTGTCACCACAACAGAGAGGTTTAATTTGTGCTGGAAATGTCTGTGGTAAGAACTGTTGTGCTTTCCAAGGAGAAAGGCTTTTCCTTCTTGTTTAAAGCTGCTGGGGAAGGGCGACAAGGAGAAGCAGCTGTGTTGCCTATAATGGAGTGTTTGAACTGCTCTGCCGAGAAATGGCTGATTTTCCAATGCACAAACCAGGCTTTCTTTCCTAGCAGGATTTTTTTTAATACTGTTTATCAGCAGAAGTTGTATATGTTTAATTTTGATCTATTTAATACCAATAAAAAGGAAAAGAATTTATTTGTTTCAACTTAAAACATTCAAACAGGCTGGAAGTGACGTGGATGGAAGCTCTGTGCTCTCTGTACCTGTGGCACCTGCGGTACCAGGAGCTCCCCTGGCCTGGCTGGGGCAGGAGGGGGGGGAAGCTCCCCTGTCCCTGCCCTCGTGTCCCCCTGGCCCGACACAGAGGGGACACGTTGGCCACACGTGCCAGAGTCCCCAAGGCTGAGCCGGGCCATCGCCCTGCCCAGGCTCAGGTCCTGCTGGTGCTCGCAGACTGCTCGGGGAAGGAGCAGTGGTGCTGGCGTACCCCAAAATCGGGGTTCCAGTGGCTTCAGGGCCAGGAGGTCTCGGGAGCCACCCAAGGGACCCGTGCGTGCCCCAGCGGTGCTGGCTAGCGATCACCAGGGGCTGAACGAGGGGGGCGATGGGAGAGCAGAAACCTGGTAGGAAGGGGCCTGATGGGCGAAGGGATATTAAGCCCCACCCTTGCCTGGCTAATGAACCAAAGGCAATTAACCTACATTCCTGCCCTCATTAATGACCCTAAGGCAATTAAACCCATCCCTGAGCCAACACCAGGATTTGAGGCAGTGGCCGGGAGTTTGTCCATGCTCTCGCGCTGTGCCGTGAGCTGACAATGAGGACATCCGTGGCACGACCCTGGCTAGGGAACCTTGTCCCCGAGCTGGTGGCAGCAAGGACACACTGTCCCCAAGCCGAGCACGGGCTGGGGAAGGCCACCATGGCCCGGTGGTCACCAGAGGGCGGCAGGACCGCGCGGTCCCTGGCAGCCTTTTGCAGCTTAGCTGTCACCTCCCCGTGGTTCCGGGAGCCCCGGGGAGCACAGCCGGTGTGTTCGCTCCCGCAGCCAGGACCGGGCTCGCAGGCAGCCCCGGGAGGTGAGTTGTGAGCTGCCAGCACCAGCCACCAGCTCGGGCTGTGGTGCCTCACCTGCCCCTGGTGCGGGATTTCTGCCGGCTCAGTGATGGGCAAGAAGACACTTTCATTCAACAAGGGGCATTTAAAATAAATTCAAAAAAGAAAGACAATTTACCAGTCCTGGAAATGTAACTGTTCTGCTCAAAAGAGGAGTTCCCAAGTGCAGCTCTGGGCTTTGTAGTTACACTTTGTTTGGATAAAGCTCGAATTTAGCATTTTTGTCCCCCGAGTGAATCTTTTAAGGCAAATATTCTGCATGCTGAACTGTACCTTAGGGCAAATGAGTGGTGCAGGTGATAGGGCAAGGAAGGACTTTCCCAGTAAAATCAGGAAGTACCCATGGGGTGCAGCTCTTGACATCTGGGACTGTGAACCTGATTCCTGACCTTTGGCTTTCCTGGCAGGCACACTAGGTTACATGGCTGCAGGAGCTGGAAGTCAGGCCAGAGGCTGCTGAATCTCCACATTGCAGGTATTCAATGCAAGGGCAGTGACGAGTGGGACGGGACAGGCTGTGCCCAGCACGGAGGGTTCCTCAGTGGAGATGTTGGAGAGAGCTTCACCGAGGGCAGGTGTGGCAGCCCAGCACTGGGGGCAGCTGCTGGGACAGACACAAGGGTTGCTGCATTGCTCTGCTGTCACCTTGACAGAGGGCAATGCCTGTTCTGGGGGGCTCAGGGTCTCTGGGAGACAAGAGTGAAGGTTTGCTCTGTTTATTCCGAATCCTAGTTTGAATAAAAAGCAAGAGTAAGTGCACTTCCTGATGCAGGAAGGATGGGTTTGGTGTTTCTGCCCAGGTTACCCTCCCTGAACATTATCCCCTCTGCCTGCGTTTCAGGGAAGGGAACAGGACAGGTTTTCTGGAGTGCCACGGCTTCCCCATGCCTGGTACCTCGGCACATCCGCGCTCTGAGCTCTCTGTGTCTGAGGAGCTGCTGTTGGTGCTGCTGACGGAGGCAAGGGAGCATCGTCACAGCCTTGGGGACAGTGAGGTACGTGGGCAGGCAGGGTCCTGCCACCTGGGAACTGTTCTTCCCCGCCGTGCCCGGGCAGGAGGAGACGGAGCGATTCCCTGCCTCAGCCAAACTTCCCCTGCCTGTGCAGAAGGCTCGGCCCCAGCTCCTCCCAGGAGCCTAAAACACACCTCAGACAGCACCTGAAATCCATCCCAGTGAGCCTCCTCCAAACCCCCCCCTTCCCCCAGCGCTGCATTGCCAGCAGTGACAAAGGCACGATGTGAAGCACAGCCTCCTCTGAAAGTATAGAGGGAGTTTGGTATTTTGAGACAGAAATGAAGAATACAAACCCAGCTGGTTGAGCTTTAATTGTGGGTCCTCATGCTCTGGTGAGGAGAGCATGGACGTTCCTGGAGTAAGGACAATAATACCCCTTTCTAATCAAATGGAATGGAAAGGAAAATGAGGAAAAGCAAAATAAATGTAGTCTCCTGTGTGGTTCTTTCTAATGAGTTGTGGTTTTGCATTGCCAGCTTTGCCAGTGGTGGCGAGGGTTCCGTCCATGGACGATGGAGCCAAGGAGCGCTGAGCACCGAGCAAAGCCACCGGCATCTCCAGGCCAGTGGGATGAGCTCCCGACCCCGCGTTCTTCCTCATCAGCTGAAGATGAGGAAGATGTCTATGGCTTCCTCTGTCTGAGGAGCCGTGAGTGCAGTCCTGAGGATGAGCCTGGTTATGAGCTGATCCATGACAAATCCTTGCCGTGCCTGTGGGGATCTTTTCCCAGGAGAACCAGGAGGCACCAATCAAGATCTATCAGCCTTCCACAGGGACCTGCAGGGCACAGTGGGGATGCTACAGGCCACAATAAATTTTTCAGCAGTAGTGAAGTGTTGGCCATTGATGAACATTCCCAGACAAAGCCTGAGCACATGCTCAGGCACCACGAAACAGATCTGGTGGAGCTGCTCGAGGCAGACCTGGGAAGAGCCCACAATGCCCTGGACTGCGAGGAAGATGAGGTTAATGCCTTCTCTGTGTCTCCTGGGAAAGTGAAGATGTGTCCTGGCCAGCTGGTAGGTGTTCCACGTGGTGGCTGTGGGTGCCTGTTCCCTGTGCCCCATTCCCTGCTCCCTCAAGGTGCCCAGCTGGTCCTGAGGTTGGGATGCTCTGGCAGACATGGATGCTTTGTCTTCTCTTTTACTCTAAGCTCCTGCTTCAGGCTGGTGATGTGCAGTTCAAATCCAGTGTGTTAAGTTGCCTTTGTATCCTTAACAGTTGATCTTACCACCCTGAGGGTTTTCTACCCAAATAGGAATTCTGGGTCCAAATCCCAGACTGGATTTCTCTTCATCCTGGGGTGGTGACCAAGTAGAGCAGAGAGTATGTCAGGGGCTGAGGGCAGAATGTGTTCCCCCAAGGCCCTGCAGGGAGGACAAACCACCCTGGCCAGGGGAATTGGCACTGGCTGTTTTCCTCTGTGTTGGGTCTGGGCATGCTGGGCTTTTCTCTCAGTTCCTCCTGTGCCTGTGGACCCGCAGGCTCCTGGCTGGGCTCCCTCACTGCTGTGTCTGTGCTCCTCGTGCAACCTGTTTGTCTGTCGGGTCCCAAAGACATCTCTGTCCCCACTTTGAGTCCCCGTGCTTACAAGAAACTCGTGTGAACACAGTAGCCCCTGAGACATCTGGTCCTGGTTATTTTGGCTGCAGAGAGCTGCAGGCTCTGGAGACCCTGGAGCAGAGTAGTCATGGGGGCCAATGGAGCCATGGGAGCAGCCTCATCCCCATGGCTGTTCTCCTGATGCTTCCCCATCCCTATCTCTGTTCTCATGCTTCCTACAGCTGCTGCTGCAAGGCAGGAGCCTGATAAGCTCATTGATATCTACAGGAGAAAGGCAGACAGTGAATTTCAGAGCTCAGCTCACAGTGGATTTCACCCTGATTGTGTTTTCTGGTTCTTTTCAAGTCTTTCCCTGGTGTTTTGTGTCAGTGTCTCAGGATCATAAACAGAACATGCAATTATTTATCCTGGGCACTGATTTAAATCCTTCCTCTCCCCGTAACTCAGCCCTCCCTTAGCAAAACCCACGGGGCTGAGGTCTGGGCTGGGGCTGCTGCCTCTTCTTTCTCAGGGCTTTGGAATTCTTCCCAGCAGCAGGAACAAAAACCTGAGACAGCTGAGTACAGGGTGTGGGGACAGCCCCATCTGCAACCTGCCTGCAGCCAGGATCTGTCCCCGAAAAACCTCTTCTACATCTTGATTCCCTTTGGAGTAGGGAAGCACGTGGCTGCAGCTCAGCCCTGTGGCACGGGGCTGGGAGCAGGATCCCTGTCCAGGACAAGCCTGGCAGCCCCTGCGGCTGCGGGGGGCGAAAAGAATTCGCTGCCACATAATGAGGCTTTGTGTGTGTGAGGGTTGGCACAAAGGGTTTTCTGGAGCTGCCCCAGAGCCTTTCCTGGCGTCCCCAAAGAAGGCTAGCAGTGGCATGTGGCTCTCTTCCAGCCTGGCAGTACCCTGGGGTGCGGTGCCTGGGGGCACGGGATGGGCACTTGGTGTCCCTGAGCACAGAACGTCTCTCCTTGCCCATGCCTGAAGGAAAGGACATCCTTGGGCAGCGATTTTAACTGAACAGGTGCCAAGAGAAGATGTGCCCGATGCTGTTTGCTGTAAATCCTGCTCTGATGCTCCTGACAGGGAAGAGCACCGTGTGCCTGGCAGCCCCCACTGCTGCCGCCTGCCCGTGCCCTGAGCCCCCTCAGCTTTGCAGTGCTCTGCTCTTGGGGTGCCCACAAGACCAGCCTGGCTCTGGTGGGGTTTGACAGCAACCCCAGGCTCTTGAGGGGAGCTGGGGAAGGTCTCCAGGCCCGGGGTCTCTGCACTGTGGTGGAGCCACGCAGTGGGTCGTGGTGGCAATCCTCCAGAGTGCTGGAGTGGGACAAACTGGGCTTGCAGAAACACTTTGGTCCTGTCACCTCCATGCTCCCACCTGCTCGGGGCTGCATGCTTGGAGCCATCAGGGGATTTGGCTGTTGGCATCCCAGAGCTGTCGAGTCCCTCCTCCTGTGTCCCAGACCTGATGCCATGTCCCCAGTTCTGCCTGAGAAGCTGCACTGGACAGGGTTTACCTCTGGATTTGGGTGTGGAAAACTTGGTGCATGAATGGCCCAACCCTCCATGAGTGAGAGGAGGCTGGTGTGGATTCATCCCAGGAATTCAGCTTGCAGACACCTGCCCTCGAAGGGAGCCAGCACTGCACCTGACAAGATTCCTCTGTCCTGGGAGTTAATCCCAACCCTTGGCCAGAATTAGTGCTGGGATCCTCCCCAGACAGCAGCTGTCACCAGAACTATGTGCAAAAATACCCAAGTAGCTCAAATGCAGTTTATTAAATGGCATTTCATTGTGCCAGCCAGAGGAGGAGGAGGTGTCCCTGTCGCCTGTGGTTGTTCTTTAGCTGCTGAGTGTGCTGTCAGTGGCAGGTACCAGGAGTGGGTGAGTGTGAGTGTGAGGACACACGTGTGCTGCCAGCCTGCCCAGCGCCACGCTCGGGCATTTCGCCACGGGAGCCTCCCTGCTCCAGCTAATAATAAGAGCTGCTGCAATTCCTTAGGCTGCTCTGGTGCCTGCCTTGCGGGCAGGGGATTAATGTCCCAGGATTAATGTCCCAGCCAGGCTCCAGCAGCTCAGTGCTATTCGCAGGGGATGGAAAAACTGCCTGGTGAACATTCTGCTTATGTCCCCTTTTGTACTTAAAAATGCAGCCTGATTTATATTTCTTGTTTTCACAAAGGCATCTTGAAGAGAACTAGAGAGCAGCAGCAGTAGCAGGTTTTTGCTAGAGTTCTGTCCTGCATAGGAGTCTCTGTAGACGCCCCCAGACAGTAACTCTTGGGTGCTTGAATACAAATGGAGTTAAAATTGAGTGGGAATACGGCTCTCAAAAACCCTCCATTTCCTTGTATCACATATCTGTTATGCTCTTTTAAGTGCATTTAAATAGCCCCATGTTGAGCACAGCCCCAGCCCCCTGTTGAATTCCTCAAGCTTTCTGGCTCTGGGAATGGGAACAGGAGCACACTCCAGCTGGTGCAGCAGAAATTCCCCCAAAACTCTTGTGGACTGTTTTTTTTCAGTGAAATTGGGAAGTTTTGCCAGTCTGTGAGGATTAGTCAGCTGCAAAGTTTGTTTGGCTTTTGTGTGTGTGCTAAATCAGTCGGTGTTTGTGAATTCTCTCAGTGGTGTTTGCAAACTGCAGCATCCTGCGTGGGGAAATGCACAGACTTGTCTGTGCCGGGACCCCTCTGGGGACAGGGAGTGCAGGGGGCTTCCTGCAGCCCTGGCTGAGGCCACAGGCCCTTGGGTCGTCTCTGGGAGTCCAGTGCACATCTGGGCTAAGCAAAAGTGTCACCAGTGTTGGAGGGTGAAGCTTCAGCAGGAGACAAGGACCATCAGTGCTGGGAGAGGGGACATCCCACTTGGGAAGGGGCATGCTGAGGGGATGCCATGGGACTGGCTGGCTGCTCCATCCCTGTGGAATGGGGGGATTGATGCCTCTGGCCCCAGGAGGCTCTTTGGGGTACTGCCCTGCTCACCTGAGAGCTTCCTTCTGCCGCAGGAGCTGCACAAGGGGATTAAGTAATTGCCTAATTGTCCATCCCAGAGAGAAGCTTTCCCTCAGTGCTGGGGCTCCGGTGCAGCCTGTGGCTTGTGTGGCATCCCGACAGCCCCGTGTGTCCTGCAGCCTCACAGGCAGTGTCCATGCCCAGCACATCCCAGCTGTGAGCCACTGGACACTGGAGCACATCGGGATTATTTTAACTGAGGAACTTTTTAATGGAGAAGCAGTGGTGGCAAGTGGGCAGGGGGCTCACTGGTGGCATGGGGCAGCTGTGGGACTGCAGGCAGCTGGGGAATGTCTTCCGCCGCCCTTGGGCATTCACATCTCTCAGCTGACTTCTGGTGGTCTGGTCGTGGCGGTGCCTCTTTGGTGGCAGCAGAGACATTTGGCCTCTTGGGCTGGAGCTGGGCGCCGAGCTCTGAGCAGGGGTGGCCCCACAGTGGAGCCCCAGCCCTGGGGAGCTGGGGTTCCATGGGGTTCTGTGTGCTGTGCCCGGGGCACACGAACTGGGGGAATCAGCCCCGTCCTTGCCCTCTCCGCCTCCCCGCTCCCGCTCCCGGCGGCTGCAGGTTCCACGTGTTCTCCCTCCCCCCGTTCCGCTCTCACCGCCCTCGGGGTGTCACAGCCCCGGCACCGCCAGCACCCGCCCCGTGTCCGGCGGCGGGAGAAGAAAAGGGTCCCTGTTCCCGCTATGCTAATGGGGAAACGCCAGCTCGGCGGGAGCTGCGCCCTTCCCAGCCTCGGGAAATGCCTGCGCACGGCGGCGAGTGGAAAATCCCCGCGTGCCGCCGGCTCGGGGCTCGGCTGGCCGAGGGGAGCCCCCCGCCCGCAGCCCTGCGCACACCCCGCGGCTCCGGCCCGGGAGCGGGGCCAGCGGGGGCTTCTGTGCCTGGGGGGACACGGCCTGGCCGCCACCAGCCTGAGCTGTCACTGATCCTGTGCAACAGCCGGGACAGCCATAGCTCATCAGTGCACAGAAATAGCCGCGGGGGCATGGGATGCTCCAGGGAATGATCTGTTGTGGGAAAGGCTGTACCTGTCCTCCAAAATACCGGCCCTGTCCCATGACTTTCGGAGAACGCGGGATGTGTGTGGCAGTGATGGGGCTGGTTGGTGACATCCTGGTGTCCGTCCCAGCTCCGGGCACTGTGGGCAGCAGTGGGAAGCTCTCAGTGGATGTGTACAGGGTGAAGCTGTCCTTAGAATCAGCCTCTTAAAATTGCCTCAAATTCAAAATAGGTTCTCACATGGGTCTGAGGAGAATAGTCACACACACACACACACATACACATGTATTTATTTATATATAGAATGAATGGATACTGCTTTTGCTTGTCTTGTAGCTTGTCTGCAGAATGGGTACATCAGGAATTTTGGGAAGAGCCAAATGCAGCAGTGGGGTCTGTGTCCCTGCACCACTCAGCAGAAATACCCATATGGTGTGCACAGCTCCTGTCACTTCTCCATGGATCCAGTCCCCAGGAGCTATTCCTGCCAAGGATAGTGTCCTGGCACGCTGAGGAAGGATCCAAGATGTAGCATTACTGGAATGCTTTTGGGATGACCGGGTAGGAAGAAGCTACACAAGTATGCACAAACCGCTGTGGTTTGTCTCCCAGGCCTGGGAAGGAGACAGCCTGCTTCTATTTGTGCTAGCTTGGCTTTTTTAGCTTTTGGAGGAAGTGGAAGAAGGACCTGATGCCACTGGAGTGAGCAGGGGCAATTCTCTGGGTCCTAGCAGGGGTTATGGCTGAAGTAGCAGAGCTGCCCCCCTGTCTGCAAGGTCTTGCCTGGTTTGGGGCAGCACAGAGCCACCTCCCCGGGCCTGTCCTGAGGGCCTGGTGTATGGATGGTCAGACGGACGGATGGACAGATGGACAGACAGATGTAGGTATGGAGGGTTGGGTGTCTGCCTGCCCTCCAGCGCGCTGCCTGGGCCAGCTGGAGCAGGCACGTGCCTTTCCTGCTCCAGAACAACGCAAGGCACTGGAGGGTGAGCCCCTGATGGGAAGAGGAGCCCAGTGCCACCAAGCTTGGCAGTGCCACCCTCTCTGAAGGGACAGTCTCTCTGAGAGCTGCCTTCAGCCTCAGCCCAGGCCCAGATGTCCCAGAGCCTGCAGAAGCATTGAAGAGTCTCCTTGGACTCCCTGGAATAATGATGGCAGAGCCTTTCACAGGACCCTGCGCTGGCAGTGCCCTTCCGTGCCTGGCTGCAGCGGTGGTCCCCTGGCAGCCTCGGCCCTGTGATGGCAGTGCCCAGTGAGCTGAATGGGGATGTCTGGCAGTGGGCAGTGCCCCAGCCGCCTTCGTCCCTGCAGGGGACTATTTGCAAGTCCTTGGGGTACAAACTGCAGCCCTTGAGGCAGCAGTGGGTGAGTTACGGAGGATGGGCGGCTGTCGGGCAGCAGCGTTGGGCTTTAAATCCTGTGCGGAAAATCCTTGCTAGGAGAGGTGACCCTGGTGGGCAACGTGCCATAGAGGTGAGACTGTCTTCCCAGCCCTGGGTTTTTAAAGGAGAAGAAAAGGATGTACAAAGCTTGTGCTGTGCCTTGGTGTCCCCAGCTCTGCTGCACTGGCCCAGTAACACCAGTAACGCAGGGGACAGGGTGAGGAGCTGCAGCTGGTGCCAAGGCTGGGAGCGGTGCCAGAGCTTGCTGAGGAATGAGTGAGGAGGAGATGGAAGGAGGCAGCTGGAGCCGGCGCCGGGATTGATGCTGCCTGTGAGCTGCTGCTGGGGCCATGGCGGGGCCGTGCCAGGCCATGGCAGAGCTGTGCCGGTGCCACCAGGGCAGTGCTGCCAATCCAGCACCCTGGTGCTGGTCAGGTCTGCTGGTTGCTACAGTGTTGGCAGTGCCTCATGCCATCCTCTCCAGGCAGGTGCATCTGCTCCAGCTCTGCTGTGCCATGGCCTTCCATGCTTTTGTCCTTGCCTTATCCCCCTTACCCTCATGGTTTGGGGCCCCAGCACCCTGTCCTGGCCTGCCGTGTCTGACACATGGCACTGGACACAGCTGCCACAGGCACCAGCTGCTGGGGGGTGGGTACAGACATGTCACATCCCGAGCAGAACCATTGTGCTCATGTTCCTGCCCGCAGGTCCCGTTGGAGTGGAGCTGACACCAGCCCGTGATGGGCAGTGGGCAGGAGTGATGCCACTGGAGAGCCTGATGCCAGTCCAGGGTGGGTGACAGCTGCCGAGGGTCCTGTGGGAGCAGGGATCAGCCCAAGCATCACTGTGGGTCTGCTTGCCCTTGCTCCTTCCAAACTGCTGACACAAATCACCAGTTTGTGGGGTGTTATTATGTGCCTGCAAGAACCCTGGCCCTGGGGGCTTGTGAGTGAGGGGCTGCCACAAATGTTTGTGAAGTGACCTTTTATTATGGCGCTTGTGAAGGAATGATGTTTGCAGAAGGCAGATAAGGAGCTGTGAATAGCTGGAGTGAAGGGCTCAGTCGTATTTGATGTCTGGGGGTATTCCCCTGTGTTGTTCACCACGCTGCGGTCCCGCCAGCAGGCTGGCCCTGGATGCCCCTGCTCTGTGATGAGGGTGCCTGCTGTGCCCGTGGTGAGCCTGGGTGCCCCTGTGCCCGCAGTGAGGCCAGCGGCACCTGAGCGCCCAGCGATGGCACCATGGCTGAGTACACCTTGTGCCTCGCAGAGGAGAGCACCAGGAGCTGCCAGTCAGCTTGGGCAGGACCGGAGTGACAATCTGAACCGTCCAGGGTTTGGGTTTCTAACGTCCTACATGTGCCTTTGACAGCCAAACTCCCCCTTCTCCTGCTCTGGAGTGTCGGTCACCCCTCGCCCCTTCCCACTGCCTGGGAATGGGAGCAGCTCGGTGCGTTCCGGGCAGGAAGGAAAGCCTGGAGCTGTTTAAAACTCGCAGTCTTAAGGGAATTTCACTCGCGTCCGAGCCCGTTCCTAACCAACTGAATAACGGTGCAGGATTTGAATGCTGGCCCGCCTCCGCGGCTGCCTCCCGCTCCTCCCTCCGCCGCGGCCGCTCCTGCCCGCACTGGGCTCTGCGCGGCTCCGCTGCCGCAGCGCTGCCATGGGGGTGCCGGGGGGGGCTCTCCCCGCGCCCGGGGGCAGCGCCGCGGTCTAGGGGGGTCTGCCGGGCCCCCGCCCGCACATCATGCCATTGCTGGATTTCTTCTGGGCTTGCTTCAAAAGAGCCAAGGTAAGGGAGTGCTGCTCCGTGGTGTCCGTCCCTGACACCCTCCAGTGTCAGGAGAAGCCTCTGGAAGGGACGCTGCGGAGGCGCCCCTGGCGGGGCTCAGCTTGCCCACGGTGTCGACGTCTGCTCTGGGGGGTGTCGTGCCCGCTCCCCACGTGCGCGTGAGAGGTTTTAATTTTGGCCGGGCCATGTGTGGGCGCGCTGGTCCCTGTGCCCTAAGCTCGCCCGCTGCCCTTTCCTGGGTCACCTTGTCCCGGCACCGGCAGCCCTGGGCGGGCAGGGGGCTGTGCCCGGCGAGCGCGGCGCTGGGCTCTGTGTGTGTGTGTGTGTGTGTGTGTGTGTGCGCACCCTCAGCCCCCCGAGGTGATCAGCACATGCCAGGAGGGTCCTGCCGTGCCTGCTTGTGTGGTGTGGTTGGCCTGGGACATCCTTCCAAATCCAGAGGCTCAGGTCACCCGTGGCACGGCTGTGGGACCACGGCCGACCTGGAGGGTCAGGGCAGCTGTGAGCAGGATGACAAAGGAACAGCAAGGCCAAGGGCCCCCAGTTTTTAATTTCCTGCAGCAGCAGTTCTCATGGCGTGGCATCTGAGATTTTTCATTACGATTTAATTCTTCATCTGTCACCTTAATAACAAACAACTCTCCCTGCCTGCTCCTGATCACTGTTGGTTTATTGCGTCCCAGCCTATGCAGTATCATGGGAGGTGAGCTGCGGAGATTGTGGAGCTATGGTTAGCGTGGATTTTGGGAGTTTCAGATTGGGAAAAGTGGTAAAATCCCTTTACAGGCAGTGCTGTACACCGGGCTGTGCTGGGTGAGTGGATCTGCTGTGGTGAAATGAATGTGGAATGCACACTGTCCCCCGGGCTTTCAGTGCAATGCTTAAAATAGTTGAGTCTAAAAATGACATTTGTGAAATTCATTGGTAATATTAGTGGCTGTCTTGTCCCTGCTGTCTCGTCCCCGCTGTCTCTGGAGAGCTTAGCTGTCCTCATTAACTCTGCTCGTCCCTGCGTGCTGCGTGTTGCCATTGCCATCTTACTGGTGGTGGCATGGAGATGGACACCAGGTCCTGCATCGCCACCGGCAGAGCTGCAGCTTGGGATGGCTCCAGCCTGGCCCGCACAGACTCTGGTGCCCACAGGTTTCAGCCTCCTTTGGAAGCACCCGGCAGACCCCTGGCTTCAGCCCATCTCTTTGGCCCAAAGTGGGGTCCAGTGGCCCAGCTGGCCAGGGCACCAGGTTGCCTGGTTGCCTTCAGTGGACACCAGTGGCCTCCTGTGGGGTTGAGGCTTCTGCTTCAGCCTGACCCTGCTCTCCTCCCCATGCCAGTGCTGCTCAGCTGCTCACCACAAACAGGCGAGGAATTCTCACCTTCCTTGCTGAGGAATTTCTTGAAGAGGGAGAAACGTGCTGGGCTCTGTCTGTGGAATTAAAACTTTCCAGGTTAAATGAGGTGTAGCTGTGGCTGGTGGAAGATTTTGTGGGAAAAGGAAGGTGTGGGAACAGATTGGGCAATGCCAAAGGATCCAGAGGAGCCGGGTGACCTCCCCTGTGAAACGGGCACGCCGTGAGGTCGCAGCGATGGCTCCAGCCCTGGTGATGGCACCCCTCGGGCAGGCGATGCTGCGGGAAACACAGCAGCAGGGACATGGTTAAGCCTGTCTTCCCTGGGTCATCCTCAGCCCTGCTGCCCCGGCAGGAAGAGGGGTCCTGGGGGTCCGTGGGAAAGTCGGGCTCAGCAGCGCGGCGCATTCCTGCAGTGATCCCGCCGGCACCTCTGGCCCGTTTGCGGGGCCGCGGGGCTGGAGGGGCTCATCTGCACCCAGAGAGAGACTGGGGAGCGTCCCGGGCTCTGCACTCACCTCAGGATTGGGAATGGGGACCTTCTGCTGCTCCTCCACCTCTGCAAATTGCTGCTGTCTCCCAAGTGCTGCCGAGGCTCTGCTGCTGTGAATCCCATTTCTCATGGCTGCCCTCGGGAGCTGGGGTGGTGGGCGCATGCTGGGCACCCCGTGTTAGCCCAGTGCTCAGGGCCCTTGGGACTGGTGATGGTGTTTTAAAACCAGTGGGGCTGATGCCCTTGGGAGAAGCCTTTTCCAGGGCCCTGCTTGTCCTGGAGCTGGAGCAGCATTGCTGGTCCCAGCTCTGGATCAGGTCACCTCTGGGCAGAGGGGAGGCTGGAGCAGGGAACGAACCCAGATGTGAGGGGTAGCATTCCACAAATGTGAGAATCAAAACGATAAAAAAAATTATTTCTGTTTTTTTTTTCTTTCTTTTTTTCACAGAAATTCACATTGATAGAAGATAAAAAAGATGCAGGTAAGCTGCAGCAATAATTTTTGGGGAAGGAGTGCCCTCGCTGTGGAGTGATCAGGGGTCATGGGAAGAGGAATGTCTTCTTACTGGGTTCTTCTGCCAGCAGTGTGATTCCTCCCCAAAACTGTTATTTTCAAGGGGATGTATTTGCAAAGGGGCCTTGGTTCCTTTTGAATTCCTCTTGTCTTTGTGGTAAGCAGCTTTGTGCTCAGCAGATAATCTCATGGGGAGCTCCAGAGCCTTGGCACTGCAGTGCCATGGGCAGGAAGGTCACCCCTGGCTCGGAGCCCCTTGGCTTTGTGTGACTGGAGTGTCTCACCTGCGACTGTGGAGCAGGAGGGACTCGCAGTGCAGCTCCAGGCTGATCCATGAGGATTGTGCATGGCTGCTCCTGCCCTGATCAAACCTCTGCCAAGGTGGGGGCAGAGGCTGGGGGTTGGGGCTGCCCTGCCATGAGGGGTTCGTGGGTGCTGGGGAGGCTGGTGGTGGTCTGTGGGAGCAAGAGGAAGAGGAGGGGGAGATTGTGTGTGCCAGCAGGGCCAGGAACCAGGGATGGGGACGGGGCTGTGGCAGGGGGGTAGAGGTCCCGCCTTTCATCATCCCACTGGTCAGTGCCGTGGGGGTCTTTGTGCAGTGACACCCCCGGAATCCAACCTGTCCCATCCTACACAGGGCAGCCCATGGCCATTGGCTCTGGTGGCCCTGGAAGCAGAGGGACCTGGAGCCGGGGTGGCTCCGCTGCTTTGGGCACAGGGCTCAGGACACGTCCCGTGGATGCTGGCTCCGGTGTCGGAGGTGCAGGAAGCAGGGCTGCCCACACTGCTGGCTGGAGCCTTGGCACCATGAAAAAGGAAACCCACCGTGCAGGGATGTGCTTGGGGATCTCCAGGCAGTTCCCTGCCCCAAGAGTGATGCACTGAGGGCCTCTTGTTTTCATGCACGTAAGGGTGAGGTGAGCTCTGAGTCTGGCCAGCGAGAGCCCAGAGCACAGGAGAGCGCTGGGTGACAAAAGGTGCTTTGTGAGAGAGCCCCAGAGGTATCTTGGGTGGTCTCTGGCCCTTGCATGGGAGAGATTAAGAACATAAATGTCAAGAGCTTGTTAAAAAGAATTAAAGAGCCCTGTGGAAGGAAAGAGGCAAGGAAGACTCCTATGGATTACACTGTGACTGCGATTTTGTGGCAAAGAATGTTTATAGGTGTTTTTTCCTTGGTTAAAACTGCCTGTAGAATCCAGGTCTGTCCTGTGAAGGCTCAGTGACACTCACATGACCCCAGCTGACACCTGCCTGTCATGTCCCTGTCCAGCTCTGGCTACTGGCGGGATGCTGGGTGGCCATGGGCTCTGGGGGCAGGAGGAGTGGGAGCCTCATGTCCTGAGCAGGAGCCTCGTGTCCTGAGCAGCTGCACAGTTTCTCACTGTGGGATTTGTCACCTGTGACTCGATGTGATGACGGGGCCATAGCAGCTCCTGGTGTCACTGTGACCTGCAGCAGCACAGTGCCTGGGGCAGGCTGGAGTTCTCCCTGTCCCATGGACTGCACTGGACAGGGAGCAAGGCTGCAGGGGGGTTGTGCCCTCTGCTGGGAAGAGGCCAGGGCAGGTTCCTGCTGTCCTCTTCACTCATTGTCCCCAGAAGGTGCTCAGACAAAGGGAGCATTCAGGTTGTGGGCTTGGGGGACACCATTCCCTTCCCTTGTGATGATTTTCAGTCTCTTTGGATGGGTGGCATAAGGACCTCAGCTCCCGACACAGTGGCGTGAGGCAGGGTGGAGTTGGTTCTGGTTTATCCCAGTAGCTCTTGGCAAAGTGTCTCTTCCATCAATTCCCAGACCTTGCCTCTGACTTCCCCTCTTTAGCACTGCTGCTCTCCCAGCACACCTGGCTTTCAAACTCCTTGAGCTGCTTTCCAGGCATGGACAGAGCCATTCCCAGCCCCCTCTTTGGAGCTGTGCTTGTGCTGCCACATCCCCTTCCCTGAACACTGGCTGGATGAGGTCACTATTGCTTCCTCCAGCATTAAAATACCTGAGTATGCTCCTGCAGCAGTGATGGTGGAAAACAACTTGGATTTCATCTGCCTTCTTGGAGGTGATGTTTCAGCCGTGGAGCACATGTCCGCACTCTCCCTCCCTCCCGCTACCCAGCCCCACAGCAAGCCCTGCCCTGGCCCACCCTGCAGTCCCCTCGGGCAGCACCCTCAGCTGGGTGGGACACGGAGCCCCTGCACAGCCCCAAACCGAACCACTGGAACAGTCCCAGCTGGGTCAGGTTTCCATGGATTTCCTAACCCCCTGCTTCCTCTCCAGCGTTCACTTCCCGTGTATTGTTCTGGACTGAGCAGAAAGGAAAAGCTTGAAGAAAGGAAAGGCTCGCAGCCTGGCCATGCACCTGAAAACTGCATCCTCAGAATAAATTCCTACTAACAGCACCACCAGGCCCCTCCAAAAGGGATCGAGAGGTGCTCTGCCCATGTCACGGAGCAGTGGCTCCTCTTGCTGCTAAAGGACAGGGACGGAGCTGGCAGCTCCTGCCAGCACAGCCAGACAGTGGTGACATTGCAGCATTTCAGGGTGGGCTCCTGCGGCTGGATGTGGTGAACTAACGGGGAAAAGCAGCACAAGGGACTCGGCTGAACTTTTGCCCCTGCATGAAATAATAAGGTTGTATTTACCCAGCATCTGGATTACCGAAAATAACCTGCTAAATTTAGCTGTTGTTGATGTGTTGTCACAGCTGAGCTGTTCTTCTCTCCTCACACAAAAATCTCCTGCACTGACTTGGTGGGTTTGTGGCCTGAGCACAAGGCCCCTGTTCCTCACCTGACCTGTGCCCATACAGAGTTCTCTGGGTTTGGGGGGAGAAACAGAGACTGGGATCTGGTTTTGTCCTTGTCTGGATGTGATGGAAGGGAGAGGGGCTGGTGGCTGGCGGGGGGCTGTCCTGGGATCTGTGGGTGTGCAGGGGCCAGTGCTGCTGCCCTCGGCCCTGAGGCCACGCTCTGGCTGTGCCATCAGAGCCAGGGAGATCAGAGGGGACCCATGGAGTGAGTGGGATGCTGGACACGGCAGCAGGGACTCATCCTGGGCACTTCTGGAACTCGTTGAGAAACTGCTGCTCTTACATGGTGGAAAAGGCAGTCATGGGGTTGGGTGTGGGTCAGAGAGGTGGGAAGTAGAAAAGCTGAACCGAATGTGATTATTTGTGGTTTTGGTGGGACATGTGATGAGGGGATTCTGTGCTGCTCCTTCCTCTTCCTCTTCCCTGCTCTCCTGGGTTCAGGCTTGGCTGGTGAATCACCAGTTCTCATTCTTGTGCCCCTCTGCCTGTAAAATTTGTGTAGCTCTGAACCCCTGACTACTGCTGCAGTGACAGAGCCCCCTCCCCCAGCTCGGCTCCTTCCTTCTGGGCTTTAATTCCAGGGCTGGAAGTTTTCCCATTTCCTGTAGCTAACAAAATACAGATTCCCCCCTCTGGACAGCAGGATCCGCTCACAGGTTGGGGGATTTTCTTTGAAGGCCAGAAAGGAAGAGCCTGGGTTAGAGAGAAGGTTTTTCTGTGTTGGTGAGCTGCAGAGCACGTGGGAAGCGCAGGGAATGAGTTGGGAAAAGGCCCCTTTAGCCGCCTCGTGTCCGGAGTGTCGCCAAGTTTTTCCCATGGCAGCAGGGAGCGATTGAGACTGACTGCAAAGACTGGAAAGAAACTGCAGGCAGGAAAATACATTTCTATCTGCATCCTCGGGTGGTTTGCATGAGACTGAAAGGATTGAGAGGGAAGTTCTGAGTGTGGTCATTTCCCTGAAATTATCATGAGAAAATACACTGAAAACTGGTGGAAAGGTTTGGCTGGGCAGTGGTTTTTCTTTGGTCAGAACTTTGACATGCAAACGGCCTTAACATGCACAGGAAGGTAATGCTTTCTGTGCCTGAAGTAGCCCCTCTGTCCTTCTGGGCAAAGCTGGTGCAAAGGGGGCAGGCATGGGGCTGTGGGAGCCTCCTGGGGCTGTGTGATGCTCACGGGAGTTGGTTTTCAAAGCCTGAGAGGTCAGATGTGGAAAAAGCAGTGTGAGGTGTTGGCAGGCCAGTCTGATCACATTAATTCCTTCTCTTTTTAAGGAAGAGCCCCTGAGCCCTGCCCGGCGCGTCCTCAGGGCTTTGAACACCCGCCCGTCCGCAGGAGCGGGGCAGGAGCGAGCGCGCCCAGGTGCGGTGGCACCGGAGCGGGGGCGACTCAGTTTTGGGAGGACGCAGGTGGAACACGTGGCTCAGCATCACCTTCACCTTGGCCCCCGGTGATGCCCGACCCTGGGGAAAGGGGCTGAGCGCGGTACCGGGCAGCGCGTCCCGTGGATGCTGCGGAACCCGGCGGGGGGAGCGGGGCCGCCGGGCGGGAGCGCCCCCGGGGCGAGCGGCTTCCTCGGCCGGAGGCGCGGCCGGGGAGGCTCCGCCGGGGCTGCGGGGAACGGGCGGAAGGGGAGCGGGCGGTCCTCCGGAGCGGCCCCGGTCCCGTGCCGGCATCCCGGCG
>VWPU01008123.1:0-15640 GCA_013398955.1 Callaeas wilsoni | reverse complement strand
GAGTGTTATTTCTATAGGTTTCATTCTTATTTATCCCAATCTTCCGAGAGGCCGTTAAACCTCCTGCTGGCCCAGAAGCCTGGGGAGGAGCAGTGTGCTGTGCAGGTCCCAGGTGGGATGGCAGGAGCAGGGAATGGAGCAGGTGTGCCGCAAACATGCAGAGCAGTGATCTAAAGGCAGCACTGCTGGGGCTGAGAGGAGCCCAATTTCTCAGATTGATGGCCTGGGAGCCTGACTCTATTAGTGGCAGAGCGAAAAGAAAGCCCATTCATTTTCATCTAACAACCTTGTTTTCCCCTTTTCAGACCAATCTGACGGAGCTGAGGTCCTTTGGGTCGCCTCCTTCTGCTGTCAGCAACGTCACGGCGGCCGTGATGGTGCTGATGGCCCCGGGAGGGAAGATCCCCAAGGACAGGAGCTGGAAAGCAGCCAAAGTGGCCATGGCCAGGGTAGACGGCTTCCTGGACTCCCTGATCAAGTTCGACAAAGAGAACATCCACGAGAACTGCCTCAAAGCCCTCCAGCCCTACTTGCAAGACCCCAAGTTCAACCCCGAGTTCGTGGCCACCAAGTCCTCGGCGGCGGCCGGGCTGTGCTCGTGGGTGCTGAACATCGTGCGCTTCCACCGCGTGTTCTGCGAGGTGCAGCCCAAGAGGCAGGCGCTGCACAGGGCCAACGCCGAGCTGGCAGCTGCCCAGGACAAGCTGGCCACCGTCAAGGCCAAAATCGCCGTGAGTGCCCTCGGGGGCACCTGTCCCGCTTGTCCCCGCCCGGGGGGAATCCTCTCCTTTGGGCAGAGCTGCTGCTCGGCACCTGTGTTCTTAAGCAGGGGGTGAGAATCCGAAGGTTTGGGGGGCTGCAGGGTTTTCTCTCCCTCCTGTTGCACTGGCAGCCCCAAAATCCAGCCCTGTGCTGGGCTGAGCCCCCAGAGTGGGCAGCAGGGGAGGGGGAGGGGGGGATTCTGCCCCTGTGCCCTGCTCAGGTGAGAGCCCACCTGCAGAGCTGCCCCAGCCCTGGGGCCAGCACAGGAGGGACCAGAGCTGCTGGAGAGAGCCCAGAGGAGGCCACGGAGATGCTCCAAAGGCTGGAGCCCCTCTGCTCTGGAGCCAGGCTGAGAGAGATGGGGGTGTTCACCTGGAGAAGAGAAGGATCCAGAGAGACCTCAGGGGTTCCTAAAGGGGCTCCAGGAGAGCTGGGGAGGGACTGGGGACAAGGGATGGAGGGACAGGACACAGGGAATGGCTTCCAGCTGGAAGAGAGGAAATTTAGGTTAGATAGTAGGAAGAAATCCTTCCCTGTGAGGGTGGGGAGGCCCTGGCACAGAATTCTCAGAGAAGCTGTAGCTGCCCCTGGATCCCTGGAATTGTCCAAAGCCAGGTTGGACGGTGCTTGGAGCACCCTGGAAGGTGTCGCTGCCCCATGTCAGGGGTGGCACTGGGTGGGCTTTGTGATCCCTTCCAACCCAAACCATCCTGGGATGCTGGGACAGGATATTGCTGCTTTCCACATTTCCTCTGTTCTTCTCCAGCCTTGATCGCACATGAAGAGGAATGCTAACTAGGAATTCTTATTATTCCCACCTAATTTTTTAAAATGCAATTTACCTCTGCTCCTGGGCCCTCGGAAAACTCGTTATCTCAAACCAGTGTGCTCCCAGTGTGCTGCACAGGGCAGGGACAGGGGCTGGAGGCTGATTCAGTGCTGGGAGCACAGACCTGGGCTGGCTCCACGCTCACTCCCTGCTTTTGCAGAATGACAACTGCTCTTGCAGGAGCCTCATTTGTCACGGCACAGCTCCCTGGCAGCACATCTTGGATGTTATTTGGAATTTTGCTACTTTAAAAAAAAAAAATTAAAAAAAAAATCTCTGAATAGAAGAAATTACAGCATGATTAAAAGTGCATTTCCACAGAGTGCAGAGTGAGGCCTTTATCATTTCCCTTCAGAAAATTATCTCTATGTGAAAACACATCCTGCTTTATCCTGCTTTTCTCCCTGCTCCCTCCCAGCAGGATACCTGCTCGGAACAGGGTGTGGGAAGCAGCTGCTCCAGAACCTGCCTGGTTTTAGGGTGCTTTGGGATCTCTCTTTGGGAGTGGGATCCCCCCCATGGCCGAGCTGTCGGGCTGGACCCACAGCAGGAGCGGGGTCCCAGCGAGTGACCGAGGGGCAGCAGGACCCTCTGCTCCCCTCACCCCTTCCACCAGCGCCTCGCCCTGTTAGAAAGCACATCACTCTTCTGATGTTTTCAAGGGCTTATCATTCTTAAAATGCTTACTACACTTTTTAGCTAAAAATACAAAAGAACGGTGCTGAACTCTCCGGTCTCCCCTTCCTGCTGCAGATGAAAGGAGGCACCTGAAGCAGGGATGGATTTAGAGGGCTTTGGTGTCTAATTCTCCCACCTCAGATGTGCAATACAGTGCTGGGGAACTTTTTTCATCCCTTTATGCTGCTCTTTTCCAAAGCTTTTTATGCCTGAGCATTTTTTTTTTTTCTTTTTAAAGGAGTGGGATTTTGTTAAAGAAAATTGCAATCTTTGGGGAGATTACTGGCACTCCTCTGGCATGCACTTACAAAACTGCCTGGTTGAGGGGCCTTCTCCTCTCTGCAGATGGGGAATGATGCAGGCTAGCGTGGGATGGATGTGGAGGTATATCCTTACTTATCCGGGATATCTTGGATAGCTTCACTGCCGTGTGGTGATTCATACCTGCTCACAGCTGGGCCCCAAGCTGTCACATACTCATTTTCATTAATAAACGAGGAAATTCTGACTGTCCAAAACACTAATGACTTTCTGTCTTCTTTGCCTGCCTGGGAATTGAGTGCTCTGCACCTGGGGCTGGCGGAGGTAGAAGTGAGAGGCGTGTCCACAGCTGCACACAGCTGGATTGGTGTGCCCCTGCTGTGTCCTGCAGACCAGAGATATGTATGTATTCTATAGATACCCAGTGATCAGATCGTGCTTCTGTAGTGGAATATGGTGTACACGAGCCTTTGCAGGCTCATAGACCCACATGCACGCAGGGACAGAAGCTTTGTGTGTTATTGTCCCAAGGCAGGTCAAGGAGAGGCTGCTTTGTGTCTGCCACTATCCAGGAGAGCTGCAGAGATCTCTAATATAATCCTTTTTCATTTTCGGGTTTGTTTCTAGCGTGTAGCTCAATGTTAAAGTGATTTACAAGCAGTTTAGCCTTAAGCAGTCTGCATTGGGTGCAGATAAAATCAATTATTACTTCTCTTATCAGAAGTGAAATGCTCCAAGTGCTTGTGGGAGCTGTTGGTTTGGTTTCCATCTGAGTGTGAGCAGCTCTGTCCCAGCAAAGGGCTCTCCAGATTTTTCTGCAGGTGCTTTGGCCTCTTCCTGCCCCTCGCAGCCCCCGGAGCTGCAGGGGACGTGGCCCCACCTCACCGGGGGCTCCTGGCACACGCTTGGGTAGCTCTCAGAGTGGAACAGTTTTATTCACTTGGTTTAGAGATGGTTCAGGCAGAACTCCAGGAGCCCCTGGGGATCTGGGGAATCAGCAGAGCCTCAAGGACTGGTCGGAGACAAGGGGCTGTAGCACCAAGAAATATGGAATTTGGGTTCCTCAGCTGCCTGCTCGTTGCTCAGCCATAGCACTTGTCATCAGGGCTCAGCCAGAAGCATCAAGTAAATTCATTTTGTGTCCTTTGCCTGTGGCCGGTGCTGAGGGTGTGAGTTCCAAGCAGTGGCACAGCCCAGCCCTGCTTTGTGCTGGCTCCTGGTGCCAGCTCTGGGTGGATGAGCTGGGCTGGAGCTTGGCCAGCCCTGCCACAGGGCAGGGCAGCTCTGGAGAAGGGTTTGCTTTAGAATCACAGGATCCCAGAATGGTTTGAGCTGGAAGGGATCACAAAGCCCATCCAGTGCCACCCCTGCCACGGGCAGGGACACCTTCCACTGTCCCAAGGTGCTCCAAGCCCCAGAGTCCAGCCTGGCCTTGGGCACTGACAGGGATCCAGGGGCAGCCACAGCTTCTCTGGGCATCCTGTGCCAGGGCCTTGCCACCCTTCCAATATCCCACCTCTCCCTGCCCCCTGGCAGTGGGAAGCCATTCCCTGTATCCCATCTCTCCATCTCTTGTTCCCAGTCCCTCTCCAGCTCACCTCGAGCCCCTTTAGGCACTGGAAGGAACTCTCAGGTCTCCCTGGATCCTTCTCTTCTCCAGGTGAAGAGAATTCTTCATCTCTCTCAGCCTGGCTCCAGAGCAGAGGGGCTCCAGCCCTTGGAATGCCTCAATGGCCTTTTGGACTCCTCCAACAGCTCCACACCCTTCCTGAGCTGTTAGAACTGTGCTGTTCCTGACTTCCTCCTGTCTCCCACGTGCAGCGCCTCAACGAGAACTTGGGCAAGCTCACGGCCAGGTTTGAGAAGGCCACCTCAGACAAACTCAAGTGTCAGCAGGAAGCTGAAGCTACAGCCGGCACCATCGCCCTCGCCAACCGCCTGGTGAGTCAGGGGCAGCCCTGGTGGCACGGCAGGGAGGGACCAGGGGCTGGGCTGAGCCCTGTTTTCGGAATGTTTCCTGCACTGCAGCAAGTTTCAGTGACGAAAATGCCGTTGCAGTGGCTGTTTCCATGCACCAGGGCAGCTCTGCTCGTTAAAGTGCCTGGCTCTGCTGCCGTCACAGCTCTCGCCTCCTTCTTGGTGCTTAGATGTGTGAGCAGGTACTGATGGGCCAAAACTGTGTGAGTCAAAAATGGTATCATAAAAACAAAGGTGGGAACATGCCCGTAGCTTTGCAGGTTTGGAAATGACAAGAATTCAAGTGAAAAGCTGTCTAAAAGTCTCAGTTTCCTCCGAGTCAGAATGCAAAGGTATTTAGAGAGGGGCCCACGAGGAACTGGAGAGGGATTTTGCATTGGGAACTGTAGGACAAGGGAGAATGGGTTCAGACTGAAAGAGGAGAAATTTAATTTAGATATATAGAAGAAATTCCTCCCTGAGAGGGTGGGAAGGCCCTGGCACAGGGTGCCCAGAGAAGCTGTGGCTGCCCCTGGATCCCTGGAAGTGTCCAAGGCCAGGTTGGATGGGGCTTGGAGCAGCCTGGGACAGTGGGAGGTGTCCCTGCCATGGCACTGGGTGGAGTTTAAGGTCCCTTCCAACCCAAAGCGTTCCATGATTCTGTGACACCACATCCCAGGCCATGCTGGTTACATCTCTTCCCCACACCATGATTTGGGAACAGCTTCCAATCTCAATGATTCTGTGATTCTACGCTGTCCAAAATTCATCATTTCTGCAGTGTAGGTGAGGGACTCCTTGCATCCCAACTTCCTGCTGTGCACTCTGACTATCTCCTGTGTCATCCTGGCTTTGATCTAGGAATAGGACCTGACAGCCCTCACTGATGTACAGCTCATTTGGCATTCAAGATGTGTCACTGGTGTGGCTGTGGGTAGAAATAAGTTCCCAGACTTCGAAACAAACACATCTGAGGTTGTACAAAGAATGTGGCTGAACACAGAGAGCGATGCTTTGGATTGGCAAATGAACCTGGGGGATTGAGGCAAGCCCGGCTCTTACAGTGCCAGATTGGCACCTCATGAACTTCAGGTGACCTAAGGAAGATGCTCCAGCATCCAAGGGGCAGGATCCGTGCACCAGAAAGGGAGGCTGGCTGATGAGTGGTGTTTGTGAGTGGGTGTGTGCTAATGCAGAGGAGGAAATTTAGTGATGACAAATGCTAAATAACGTGTGCAGGGAAAACAAACTGTAATCATGCAGTTACATGGATAGGGCCTAATTGCACTATTATCACTCACAGAAGAGCTCTTGGAGTCGTTGCAGAGAGTTCTCAGGAGCAGCAGCGTGGCACTTGACAGGAGGAAAAAAGACAAATTGAATATTACTAATTGGTAGAAAAAAACCTCAGGAAACAGAAGTTAAGCGTCATTGTATTGGGTCTGTCAGTGCCTACATCCCACATGTGGTAACCCTGTCTAAGAAGGCTGTGGGCAGCCTAGAAAATCTACAGCAAAGTATGTAACCACTTCGAGAAGAGAAGAGAGGGAATAGATTAGGGCTCTTCATTTTGGAAAAGGTGTCGAGGGGATGGATGTGACAGCAGCCTCTAAAATCATGACTGGTGTGCAGAAGGTGGGTGGGAAATGGCTGTTCACTCTCTGTCATTATCAAAGAGCCAAAGGTAATTGAAGGAGTAGCTTTTAATTTGCCTCTTGCTAAATAAAAAGAATTCCAACGACTTCTAGGGTTTGAGGTGGGAGACACTTGAGATGTCTCGAACGTGTTAAAACTGGCAGTAATGTGTGATCCAAGCAAAGGAGAAGAAAAGACCTCCAGGACCTAAGGAGATAAAAAGTAACTTGAAAAAATTAATTAGGAGTACGGAAGCACCTCTGAGTACCAGGAAAATCAGATCAATCAAGACTTCTTGGTCTTAGAAGGGCTGTGGGATTAATATGGGAGTTGACCTCAAGCAGGCTGGAGGGAAGACCTATAGATGCTTCATCTATAAAAACTACAAAGGAAGGATGGAAAAACTGGACTCTCTGCCTTGTAACTGGAGTTGAGATTAAGGATAATTTATTTATGATCCTAGAAAGTGACCAATAACTTAAAAGAAGTGCTCTGCTGCTTTTTCAAGAAGTGGGATAGGGTGGGGTATGTGGGCTGAGACCAGGGCTTGTCCAGCTCCAGCTGGACTCCGGCAAATGTCCAGAACAGAGGAGGAACAGGGCAGGTACAGCCTGCGCTGCCCAATCCTTGATGATTTCCAGCCTTCGTTCCACTGTAAGGAATATGGAATTCCATGAAAAGGAATATGGAATATGGCTTTCCATGATAACACAAACTTCCAGGACTGAGAACAGAAACCCGGGAATTCCCTCGCGTAAAGAGGCAGCGTTGCTGTAGATTAAATGACTGGATGGTCTGGATCTGGGAACCACAGGAGGGGGATGAAGTTCAGTGATGCGAGATGCAGACCTGTACCGATGGACTGAGAACAGATCGTTCACCTCTAAACCAGGAGCTCAATGCAGCAGCCAGGGAGGCTTGGATGTGTTGGATCAGGCTTTGCCCTACCCATTGTGCAGCCCTAGGAAGGGCAGCTGTGGTCCTAATCCTATCACGAGTACCTTTCTAGCAGTGCTAAAGGGACATCAGCACAGTCTGACACCAGCAAAAGGCACTGGGGAACGTCTGCAGCTCCGTGAGGATGCTGCTGGCTCATGTTTGCGCACAGCAGCTCAGCTGGGGCAGAGTTGAGACAGCTCTGATGTCAGGTGAGGCAAAGAAAACCCAAGACTTCTCCTTCTGCTTCTGGGGGGTCAAACTTCCCAGAGGCAGTTTGCCCTGATCCAAAGGGGCAGTTTTGGCAGGGCAGAAAGGCCATCAGAGGTATTTTTGCAGGTGGCTGTTAGTTCTTGTGTTCATCAGAATAAACTGCCTGGAGAAACTGTGGCTGCCCCATCCCTGGCAGTGTCCAAGGCCAGGTTGGACAGGGCTTGGAGCACCTTGGGACAGTGGGAGGTGTCCCTGGCCATGGCAGGGGGTGGCACTGGGTGAGCTTTAAGGTCTCTTCCCACCCAAACCAGTCTGTGATTGTGCGATTCCATGAATCACAAATGAGCCGGTGTGTAGGAGGTCGCACGGCTCCGCAGTGATGATGTCAACTGTCTATAAAGAATTGTTAAAATGATCCCAAGTGATGGAGGGATGAAACACCAGGTAGATAAATGTAATGTAAAGTACATTGGGAAAATTAGGTTTTACTTCACATGCCCTGTAAGCGATGCTGAGCTGATTGTTATCACTCAGGAATGAAAGGATGGAGCTAAGAGTGCTGTGAGCTCTGTGCCCCCAGAAGCAAAAAGCCCTCACCAAACCCAAAGCCCATCTGAAACCGGATATTAGGGTTTGTTAGGAAAAGAAGGGAGAACAAAACAGAAAAATCCCCATCTTGCTCTATGAATACCTTCTAAATAAATCTTGAATGTGCAGCATTACCGCCGCCCCCTCTGCTGCACCTCAAAGGCTGGAGGAGAATGGGAAATGGTGCAGAGACAGCAACAATAAAAGGAACCGGATAATAAAGATTGCATCATTCCGTGCAGATAAAGATTGCAAGGAAAAATCAAAAGGCTGCTTCTGTGTGAGGAATTATTGAAGAGGCTAAAGCTCTTCAACCTGAAAAGAAGACAGCAGAGGGGTACTGAGGGCTTGGAATCCTGAGTGGTGCAGAGAAGCTGGTGCCAGCAGGATTGTTCCCTGGTTTTGCACTGGACGAATGTTTTAGCAATTGAAAAGTTCCGGCAGCACATCAAAGGATGTACTTTTTTACAGAAAGCTCAGCTGAACTGTGGATCTCCTGCCCACGGGGTGCTGTAGATGCCAAAAGTTGGGTTGATATCCACAGCAGCTTAGGCTCGGTCACGAAGTCAAAAATCATCAGTGGCTGTTAAGCACAAGGATATAAGCTCAGGGTCAGAGGGTCCTGAAGTCTGCAGCTGTGGGAAGCTGGGAGTTGTGTCCAGAGCTGTGCTGGTGTGTAAGCATTCCCAGGACAAGGGAGGAGGTGGCCCATGGGTCTGCCCTGCAGAGCTGGGCCTGTGGTGAGGCGTTTCAGAGGGGAACTCGGCAACTTCTTGGGGTGGAAGATCTTGGCTGTTTATCCAAGGATATGGAGGTACACGAGGGTGGAAGGAGAGCTGTTTCACCCGGAGTGTCTGCAGGACAGCCAGCGCCGTAGGAACGGCAGGGTGTTTGTGTCAGGAATGTGAAGGTGGATCTGACCCTCAGGAGGCAGCAGGATTCTGCTGGAAACAGGGCTTGGTCAGGTTGGAAGCTGTGACATTCAGTGAGGGTCTGAAGGTGTTGCCTTCCCATCCTGGGGATCTGGGTCTGCATAGCAGTTTAGGATGGCAAAACAGCCCAGTTCAGGGGAATGAACTTTTGGAGGTGTTCCCGAGGCTTGTCACAGGGATTGGTGTCTGAGCTGGGCCTGTTTGACACTGAACAGGGGCCTGGGAGAAGGGACAGCCTCGTATCAGTATTCCATACCCGGAATTGCAGAAGAGAAGGAAATACAGGAGTTTTTAGTGAAAATGAGAAAGATGAAGAAATAACAACCATAAATCCATGCAGACTGTGGACAAAAAAATAGAAGGTGTTGGTTGGTCCTGGTGACAGAGACCTGTGAGCAGAGGGGAGCTGTGCCCGCTGTGGATGTGCCCAGAACTGTACATCGAGAGAGGTTTCTCCTTGCAGCAGGAGACTGATGGTGAATTTCACCATAAGATCTGGGCATTCTCCATCTCAAATCCATGAGGGCAACTCAAAACCGGATTGGGTTTTTCTGGCTGGTGAGCTGAAGGCTGCATTCCATTCCTGTTTCCAATGGTACCTGAAAAAGTACCAATGGTCAAATAAGTGATCTCTGCATGTAAAGGTAATTTATTTTACAAGGAGACACTGAACCCTCTTCAAAGCCCCAGCTGCACTGTCTGGACATTGGATGCTGATGAAAAATAGGTACATAGAAGCATTTTTTTGACAGAATCTGAAGGGAATTGTGATCAAAATCCCACGTACCTGGTGTGATAATAAATGGTGTGAAATACTGAAGGCTGTGGCTGTGGAGAGGAGTTCGCTGTGTGGGAGAGGATGTAATGAAGTGGGAATCTGTGGCATTAAGGCAATTAACAGCTGATGGGCTTAAATATCTCTGTAATTCTTCCCTGTGAGGGAGGTGAGACCCTGGCACAGGGTGCCCAGAGAAGCTGTGGCTGCCCCTGGATCCCTGGAAGTGTCCAAGGCCAGGTTGGACAGGGCTTGAAGTGTCCTGGTCCAGTTGAAGGTGTCCCTGCACATGGCAGGGTGTGGAAATGGATGGGCTTTAAGGTCCCTTCCAAGCCAAACCTTTCCATGACTGTACGAACAATCAATCTGACTTGGGAATTTCAGGTTGGGGGACTCGCCTCTGAGAATGTGAGATGGGCTGAGGCCGTGAAGGACTTCAAACAGCAGCAGAGCACCTTGTGTGGAGACGTCCTGCTGATCACGGCCTTCGTCTCCTACCTGGGCTACTTCACCAAGAAATACCGGCAGGAGCTCCTGGAAGGCATCTGGAGGCCCTATTTGCAGCAGCTGAAAGTAAGTCCTGATTCCTCTGAGAAGCCACTGATTCTGGGATTAACGTGGCCGTAAATCCTGGTGCCCACAGGGGATCTCTCAGGTAAGGGACATCACTGCATCCTCACCGAGCTGGACTGAGGATAAGGACGGGGCCAGTTACTCCTCCCTGGGGAAAAGGCGGTGTCCTTGCTCAGTGAAGTTCCTCCATGTACACAGGAAAATCCCAAACACAGAGCCCAGCCCTGCAGTTTTGGCCACGAAGGAGGGGGGAATATGGAGAAGGAATTGGAGCAGGCAGAGCTCGCTGCCAGCTCTCCAGTAGGCTTGGAAAGGCTCCAGGTGTTTCTTCATTCTGGACACAAGCTCTGGTAGTGCTGGCCATGCCTCTCAGCTGGTTTTATCCATGTCTTGCTGTTAAGGACCAGATGGAGATCATTGTGCTTGAAACTTGTTTAATAATTCACTAATTTTAACAGGTTCCTCATACAAATGGTGCCAGGAACCTTTTAAATAAGGTCCCAATGGGACAGAGATGCCCAAATCAAAGGGCTGACCAAAGCAGACAGTTCCTTAGGCTGAGAGAGGAAAACTTCATTCTGTGTTTCTTAACAGTAAGCCAGAAACTTAGTTAAGAGGTGCAATATTGTTCCAAAAATGACCTGACTGTGCTTAGAAATGTCAAAGAAGTGCCTGTAATTCCAATGGAAATCAAAGGCCCATTCTGCTCAGACACCTGGCACAGGTAACTCTGGCTGTCACACTCTGAAATGGCCTCTCCTGTCAGTGAAGTGTTTCTGGACGTGCTAAAGCTGGTTTGTAACACAACAGCAGCCTTAGGAGGGGGTTAATTGTGTCCTTCCGAGCTGTCTGAGGGAGCGGAACAGGGCAGGCTGTGATCCCAGCCAGTGGGGCTGGGCTTGGGGGCCAAAACCCCTGGGATTGCTTGTACAGGTTGTGTTTGTTCACAACAGGATTGGGAAACAAAACCAGACGGAAAGCACCCTGTAGAATGGGAAACCACTGATAAGTCATGGAATCACAGAATGCTTTGTGCTGGAAGGCACCTTAAGGTGCCATCTCATTCCAACCCCCTTGCCATGGGCAGGGACACCTTCCACTAGGCCCCATCCAGCCTGGCCTTGAACACTCTGAGCATCCTTTATAATCATTGAACATCCCCTTCCAGGGATCCAGGGGCAGCCACAGCTTCTCTGGGCACCCTGTGCCAGGCCCTCACCACCCTCACAGGGAGGAATTCCTTCCCAATATCCCCTCTATCCCTGCCCTCTGGCAGTGGGAAGCCATTCCCTGTGTCCTGTCCCTCCATGCCTTGTCCCAAGTCCCTCTCACGCCCTCCCGGAGCCCCTTTAGGCACTGGAAGGGGCTCTGAGCGCTCCCTGGAGCCTTCTCCAGGTGAGCACTCCGAGCTCTCCCAGCCTGGCTCCAGAGCAGAGGGGCTCCAGCCCTCAGAGCATCTCCATGTGCTCCTCTGGCCTCTCTCTAGGAGCTCCACACCGTTGTGATGTTGGTGCCCGCAGTGCTGGGAGGAGCTCTGCAGGTGGGGCAGAATCACCTCCCTCAACCTCCTGATCACCCCGCTGGTGACGCAGATAAATACAATCCATCACTGTTAATTAAGCCAACTTTTCTTGGAGTCACTCGGCAAGCTCTCTGTTTCCCTCCAGGTGCCAATCCCCGTGACGCCGTGCCTGGACCCGCTGGCCATGCTGGCGGACGCCGCGGCCGTGGCGGCGTGGCAGAACCAGGGCCTGCCGGCCGACCGCACGTCCACCGAGAACGCCACCATCCTGGGCAGCTGCGAGCGCTGGCCCCTCATGGTGGATCCCCAGCTGCAGGGCAGCAAATGGATCAAAGCCAGCTGTGGCGAAGGGCTCCGGGTGATCCGAGTGGGGCAGAAGGGGTAAAATCATCCTTCTCACGCAGTGAGCATGGCAGAGTGCCTGCCCGGGGCGTTTGGTGAGCCGTGGACGCTCAGCTGCAGCCATCCGAGCCCGTCCCACTGAGGCAAACCTGCCGCTGTATTTGCTCACATCATCTGCTCGTTCATTACCGAAATGACAGAGATTTCTCATTAAATCAAGGGTCTGTTTAGTGCTTGGCTCAGTTACCATAGAAACTCCTCTGAAGCTGGTGATGGAGTAGGCTGTGAGCTGAGGCTGACTTTGAGTACCACAGAATGCCAGACTGGCTTGGGTTCGAAGGGGCCTTAAAGACCATCCCATTCCACCCCTGCCAAGGGTAGGAACATTTTCCACTAGACCATGTTGCTCCAAGCCCCACCCTGCCTAAGCCTTGAACATCTCCAGGCATGGGGCAGCCACAGCTTCTCTGGACAACGGGCCTGTGTAGGACTGTGGCATCCACCACGGGGCTCATTGGAGGTGTCATGTCCTGGTTTAGGTTCATCCAGGAGGAGGACCAGGGCTTCCTACCTCCTGGAGAAAGAGAGGGCTTGGGTATGGAGAGGTCACCATGGCCTGCAGACCAGCTGGGCTGAGGCTGCTCCCACCAGCTGGACATTCTCATTGCATGGATCCCCCCATGCAGGCCCCTGCATGGATCTGGATCAGTCTTTCATGGGAAGGCCTTTCCACCCGTGGGTCTCACCTCCAGTCAGACAGACCGATCTTGTGCCGTGTCACCTTGCACACATCTCTACCCACTCGTGAGGAGCCCTGTCTGGGATGGAGCAGCCTGAGTGGAACCCCTAGGGAGATGTGCCAGCACTGGGGTTGCTTCCCAAATATAAAGCAAAGCTCTGGCAACAGGCAAGAGTGGCTCAGGCCTGGTGCTTGCAAATTCCTGTAGGTTTGGAGATGCCTGGGGGTTGCCCATGTTTCCTCCTCTGAGGTTACCCAGGTTGTTTTGCTGGTGCCTCCCCTGCTTTCTTCAGAGAAAATAACAGCGAGATACTCGATTTTATCTCATGTGGGATCAAAATAAGGCTCATTTTTTACAATAGCAAATTCTGTTTCCCAGCCAATGATCACCAATCCTTGCAGCTACTGAAAGCTCTCTGAGGAATAGCAAGGATCCCAGAAGAGGCACCTAAATCTGAACCTGCAGGATGGAACCAGAGGAACAGACCCTGTAGCATCCCTGCTGTGCCAATACACCATCCCTTTTTCCCCTCCCCGGCCACACTCTGGGCTGGCAGGGGCTGTGAGGAGCAGAATTTAGTGTTTTGCTGTGATGTCTCAGAGCTGAGGACTAAAAGCATCATCACTGCCCCATTACAGTAATTCAGGGAATGTTTCATCATCTGGGAGATGGAGCTTTTGGCTTTCAACTGCTGGAAGAGGTCTAAACCCACACAGAGGGCTCACCCTCAGGAAGGGCCGAGTGAGCAGCTCTGGGGGCAGCTCTGTCATTCTCTCTGACTTTCTTTGTGTGAAATTCCCCTGGCCTCAGAAAAACGGGGGCTGCTCATCAGAGGTGGGGGTTTCACTGAGTCAGCATATTCCTCTTAAAGTCAGGCCTGAAGGTCACTCTAAACCTTTGTTTCAGATCCTTCTGTCACCTCTTGAGGTCCAAAGCTCTCTGGCTTAGACAAGGAGTATGAATTTTGGCCAGTGGACTTAGCTGAGGCGATTCAGTGTAACAGTGATGGTGAGGAAATGCCTGGAGCATCCTCCCCTCCTGCCCAGGGTCCTGCTCCCCTCTTGGCAGAGGAGTTGAGGGAAGTGCAGAGCAGCCCTGAAGGAAAGAGCCCAGGCACTTGGCCCTGCCCTTGCTGGCACAAAGCTGAGCATCCCCATTTCACAGTTAGGCACTGGGCACAGGGTTCCATTTCCTTGTGAGGAGAGAATTTGTCCTAAGCATGACCCTAAACCCTGGGCAAAATGGAGTTGAAAGCTGCTCTTCATCCTTGCTTTAAGATGCTGGGCTCTGGAGGAAAAAAAGCACATGCTGGAAATGACTCCAAGCTGTGCCAGCTTTGCTCATGGCTGCCCGGACTCTTCCTGGGACAGACTCGGTGGTCAGTGCTTGTCCTTGGAAGGTCTGGGACCTCATTCTCTCTATGGGACAGCCAGGACTCTGCCAGTGCCAC
Source organism: Callaeas wilsoni (assembly GCA_013398955.1). Classification (NCBI taxonomy): domain Eukaryota; kingdom Metazoa; phylum Chordata; class Aves; order Passeriformes; family Callaeidae; genus Callaeas; species Callaeas wilsoni. Next base: position 1,448 of record VWPU01008123.1, on the reverse strand, counting down.
TTTCTGCACCAGGCACTGACACCACCTTCCCCCTCTTTCTCTCTCCAAACACTGGCACCTGCCTGTAGCTGCCACCACAGGGAAGGTCCCTCTGTCCCCTCCTCACTGACAGTGTCACATCCTGCTCTGCTGCAGGAGGCACTAGTGCTGTTTCCCACAGGTATCTGGACACACTGGAACAAGCCCTGGCTGCTGGAGACCTGCTTTTGATTGAGAACCTGGAGGAATCCGTGGATCCAGTGCTGGGGCCGTTACTGGGGCGAGAAACAATCAAGAAAGGCAGGTGAGCTTGGGGGGCTTGGGGACACTTGTGGATGGGGGCTGGGGGCTGTTGTGCTCTCTGTTCCTGCCCTCAGACCGTGGGTGTTCACATCCAGCAGCATTTACATCCTGCCTTCAGCAGTGAGGGCGTTTTAAATCAGGCAATCACAGGTAATTCAGCCATAGGATGGCTTGGAAATCAACCTGGACTTCTCATTTCATTTCACAGCATCATTCAAACCTCATGTAAAAGAGAGACCTGTAATTCTCCCATTGTACGCTGACCTTGGGGTCTGTAATTGGCTGTTCTGACGCCAAATTATTACCAAAATAGCTGCTGCTGTTGTGAACTAAAAGTAGCCTTGAATTTTAGCAAACACTGCACGGCATTTAGAAATGCAGCTACGGGTTTCAGCCTCAAGGATATCAAGTGCTTCTTAATGAGGTCAAGTTCTCATGGCAGCTGCTGGTCACCTCCAGCCCAGAGGAGGTCAGCAAGAGAGGCAGCCAGGGAGTTCCTCTTCCTCAAGTTCTTTGAGGATTATTTCCTTGCTTGCCTAAAACGTCCCAGGGTGTTGTAAACTGGTGGGCAAGGCAAGCTGTCTGCAGAGTTTGAAGGGTGAAACATCGTGGGAAGGGCGGCTGAGCATGGGTTTGGCTGCAGGATGGAAGGGCAGGGTTGGTCCCAGTGCGGAATTGAAATGTTTGGAGAATGTTGAGAGGGGGATGCAGCAGAGAGGGTGACAAAAGTGAGCCCCCCCCCAGTGCCCTCTCAGGCCTCCCCTTCTGGGGCAGTGCATCTCTGCTCCCAAAACTCCCTGTGAGATCATGTCTTTTCTAACAAAGGGAAAATAAGTGGTAAATCACAAAGAAAGTCCCTGAGTTTCGTATTTTCAGGCCCTAAGCCCAGACTCCAGAGAGATGCTGCCAGTCCCAGAGCAGGAATGGTTTTGCTGTGGGGTCTGGCAGGATCTCTGCTGTGAGCTGCCTGTGCTGGGGGATTTACAGCTCTAAAAGCAGTCGAGGGGGCCAAGAGGGGACCCAATGAGTGATGCTGGACTGGGAAGTGAATTCAAACTCCCTTGAGAACATCACCATTCCCACAACAGTCCCAGTGCATCCCTGAAAACATTTCTAGTTTCTCTTTGTCTCTGTTTCCTGTGGGCTTTGTTAATACAGAATCATAA